>WEDG01007494.1:0-76555 GCA_017591395.1 Schistocephalus solidus | reverse complement strand
TTTCCGCAATAAGAGCAAAAAATGTGCCTTCTTGTATCCAGATATTTTTATTACTAAGATGATGACTGAAAAACCCAACAAAGCCATCGGTAAAAACGGAAAACAAGAAAACAATAATCATTAAGGTCCCAAAGCAAGGAAACGCAGCGAGTGAACTCTTCCAATGGCTCCGAAGCTAAGCTTTCTCAAGCACTTTTCCAGGGGCTGATGCCCATGTAGTGTTCTCGACTACTGCCATCGTATACGGAAGTGGCAAGGACAAAGTGATAGCGCAGACCACCTCAATGTGCGCTTATTTCTTTTACCTGCTCCTATGGGGCAGAATATATTGGTAGCACGAGCCAGGGTTTGTCCAAAAGAGTACAAGAACGGCTTCCAGCATGGAAAGGAAACGGGCAGATAAAGAACATATACAGCTCCATTCTCGCACATGTGGTAGACGCAGAAATAGTGTAGATGCCAAAGAGGAATTTCGGGTAATTAACAAGGTCCCCTTAACCTCTTTGAAATTCATTGGACAGCGTCTGTTGGCTACTGCAGAAGCAGCCGCAATCAGGCTACGCAA
Source organism: Schistocephalus solidus (assembly GCA_017591395.1). Lineage (NCBI taxonomy): Eukaryota > Metazoa > Platyhelminthes > Cestoda > Diphyllobothriidea > Diphyllobothriidae > Schistocephalus > Schistocephalus solidus. Next base: position 75,990 of record WEDG01007494.1, on the reverse strand, counting down.
ACCGGTCCAGTGCGCTCAAAAGAACTTTATACAGGTGCCGCAATTACCGTGAACGAAAGCCCGATTCAGCCGCCTGCAGCTAATTACCTGTCCCGGCGGCTATCATTCTTCTGACGATGATCAGAAAATAGAATAAAATTTTGTTTCTTTCCCCCTCCCTCACCCTAGCCTGACTTAACCGCATATTTGACTTAGTTAGTCAGTGATATAAATGTAATGGCCTGATGAGAATTTATCGAAAGCTAATGTTCGCTCACCAAATTGTCTTTTGAATTTTTCAATGGGAATTCTCGCTACTCTAAAATAGTCCAAATATTATTATTATTATTATTATTATTATTATTATTATTATTATTATTATTATTATTATTATATCCTAAAACCTCCATCAAAGAGGATAACGATACACTTTACGAAGACGTTAACGTAAGAAACACACAGTTTAAAAACCACATTAAGGGGCAAACTGAATTTTGTTAACCTGAAAACTTTGCAAATCGCTATTCGTTAAATCACGATGGTCAATTGTTTAAATGTATGACGTTTAGTGTACTGTTGTTAAGCTCCTAGCGGAAGATCAAAATGGTAATTGTTGTTATTTTGTGACACGAAATGATTGAAGGCTAAAGCGACAACAATAAAAGAGGCTATCGCAAAATGGGTGAGTGAGTTTTACTCCAATTTTATTATAAAGGAGGAAAAAACTGGACAAAAGGCGTCAGAAGCAACGGAAGTAAAACTTTACGCACAATATCCCCCAATTGAGAAAATGGACGCTGGACTTTCTGCTCTGTCAAATTGCGAGTATGATTTTCATAATTTTATTTTCAAGAAAGCTTTCACTTTCGACGAACTGCATTGAAAAAATATCGAATTTAAATGCCCTTAGTAAATATGATCTTCGTTTTCGAGTCTTCTTCAGAAAAATTAAGAATACTGTCTTTGGCAAGAAATAACATAAAGCAGTTATCTGGAATTGAAGTTTTGGGAGAAACATTGGAGGAGCTTTGGATATCCTATAATAATATTGAAAAATTGAAAGGCATCAATGCATTGAAGAAACTGACCGTCTTGTATATGGCAAATAACAAAGTCAAGGATTGGGGCGAGTTTTTAAAACTTAATGAGCTCCCTGTACTTGCGGACTTAGTGTTTGTCGGTAAGAACCTTTGCATATTTTAATAAAAAGTTTAGGCAACCCGTTATCAGAGCACAACGCCGAAACCTTCCGTGATGAAGCGTGCAGGAAGCTTCCTAAAGTCAAAAAACTTGATGGTAAGAATTTAAATGGAGTATGTTTGGCGTTTAAAAACCCATAATACTCTTATATGCACTATTTATTTACCTTGCAACGTAAGGCGTCATAACCGAGGCCATTAAGCCTTCAAATATCACAAATTGTGTAACACCTCGAAGTCTGTTTTTCATTTGAGACACGAATAATTATAAGGTACTACTTGAAACCAGTATGGTTAAATAAATTATGACTTTCTAAAATGACGAGTAATATATTTACTGCAAGGAACATATGAACATTTAGTAGTTATTTAAAGTTTGTGTATTTCTGTTTTGACCCAGCCTGATACTTAAAAACGCACGAAGAGGATGCTTAATCGACGTTTTTCCCAACCCAAACGCGGAAGAGTAAGAGAAAAAAATCAGTTAGTGAAAGTGTATTTAAACATAAGTGACATGAAAAGCTGCATGCATTTAAAGCCTCCCATCCAGCTTAGTTATATTCGCACAAATCAGTTTTAAGTGGTAGATAGATAAGAGTTGAGCAAAATTCTCGCGCACATGGCTCAATCCGATCTGACGAGATGGTTCATTGTGGGTATAAGCATTCCCAACAACTTTCATACGTAACTTTGCATGCATCTCGGAATTGTGCTGCGTGAATAACTGACTTCCATTTTTGTATTAAAAGTTAAACTCTATTGCCTTTATTTATCTATTCATACGGCCCGAGGTCTCGGAAGTTATATGATATGATGTCACGTAATAAAAATAAGATGAACGTATTATTTTTATTCACTGGTGTGCTCTAGTCCATTTGGTTTGAGTGTTCGAGCGTTTCCTTCTGACTCTTTTACTTACACACCTCATTACGCATGCATTCTAATAATTTTTGATCCGAAAGCTAACATGGTGCATGCATCTTGGTTCGGTTTGGAATCAAAACTGTAGATGATGTCCTATAGTAAAACCGTTAAATATTTCTTATGACATCCTTGGTTAGGCTTACATTTAATAGCATGACTTTGTGGCTCTGGAACTGATTTTACTTAAGTACTCTTTTTCTTGCATTCCGTTTTGGCTATTTGATCGATGTTTTTATTAAAGCAAATAGATAGCCTTTAATTTTTAGTGAGATAAAGACATATGCGTAAAAACGCAATCAAAAGAGAGGCCGAGCATGAGCTCATAGTAGCTTCGAGTTCAGGTATTAGTCATTACTATGCTCTTAAAATCATTGCTCTTTTTCGATTGATTGCTTGGAATTATGCTGAATACGAGACAATTAATGGTGATATATGGGAAATAGGATAGAGGAAATAGAGCTGTGTGCGAATCAGTATATGCCTGAGTTATTTTGTTTAAAGTTTAAAATCATTTGATTTTGATACTCGACACATCCGTTCCACAGCATTTTATTTCCACCTAACGTATTCACATTGCTCGGATACAGTGGCATACAATTCATCCAATAGCATATTTCATGCAGCTCATTAGAAGATTTTCAACGATGTAACTCTTTTACGGACGAAAATTTCTGGTTGAACTAAAAAGGAAGTTAAAAAAATTGATGACCTGGATTGATCTGGTAAATCTTTGTTTGCTAAGATGGACGATTAAGGTTGGTAAGGAGGCAGGCCTTTTTTTTCTCTCGCAAAGGATTGTGCAACTCAGTATTCGAATTTCTCTAGTTTATGTTCCAGCAACAATTTGAATAATGAAATATCATTGAAGTCCGCTGCTTGATTTATTTTCAGAATGTACAATAGTGCCAATTGTAAATTATTGAAGTTAGGCTTGCAATGCGCTCTGATAGTTTCAAAGCGTGTCAGATTGTTTATAATGAGAAAATGCCTTAAAGTTCTACGGGAATTAAATCTCCAGATTTGGCCCGAATCCCTCCCATTTATCCAATATATCAATCACGTGCCCGAGCCGACCTGTCATCTGATGCCGAGATTAAATTCCTGTGGCGGAAAAAATTAAATAGACTCTACACGCGGGCCACATACGACCTGGCCCCTAGCAACACACCAGGTTATCACGCAAAGGTGATAAGAGGCTGTGATCTTAAACACGTCAGAGTTCTATTGATACCACATTTAGAAGGAACCACTGAGCCTGGCTCTGAGTCCATCAACAAGTTATTTCACACGTAGAGATGATTGATTGTGATGTCCAACTTATATTGCCAGTGGACACTTTCCAGGTCACGACTGTTACAACGGCATGGTAGATTCAAGTGCGTTGGATTTTTATACAGATGGAACTGCTGAAGTGCCTTGAGAAAGAGTCACCAAAACCAGTTGACCGCCTGAACCTCCAGATTACCTGATGGGATCGTATTCAAAGGCTCAGAGAGCCTCAAAAGTCTGTCTACGTGCGCCATCCACGAACTAGTCAGATCTCATGTTACACCAAGAACGTGTTTCGAACTTGCTTAAGGGAAACACATTCAGCATCTGTGGTGTGAAACGCGAGTTTTTGTGTTCTTCTACTGCGGTGTGGTGATCTGGTTTGGTCCGAGGTGTCTTACCACGGATATTCATGGAGGCGCACATGGCAGCCTAGACCCGGGATGCGGTTTAATAATTGCGGGTAGTGTGGGCGGCTTATGCGGGTGCTGTAGGTGACCGATTAGTCCGAGGTGTAATGTGAAAGGACGATTGCAGTATAGAGAGGTCACGAGCAAATCCATATTTGTGATGCCGGGAGCGGTCTGGGTAGTTTTTTGAGGTTTTAAAGGACATCTGGTCCTTGGAAGTATTCACAGAAGTGGTAGAATGATGGTGGCGGTAGTTGCTTCCGTAGACACGGGGCTTGTGATATTGATAACCGAGCATTTCTAGCTTGTTCGCCAGTAACGCGGTGGTCGTTTATACCTGGGTTTAAGGCAGTGAAGGGGAAGGTTAAGGTAGTTTTGGAAACCAAAGCGTATTTGTTCGTCCTCGTAGTGCCTTGGCTCGGAAAATATCCGTCGTGGTCGATCCATACGTGGCATGTCCACTTGCCTCTTGGAAACGATGGAACTTATTGGCCGTTGGTCCGCGAGCTCTGAGACTTGCAAGCTGTTTCTTTGGTTGTCATAGCACTGATCCAATTGAATTCGTAGATTTATTTTTTTGTCTACAAGATCTTCTTCAAACGGCTCAACTCTGGACGAGGTTATATTGGGTCTCTGGGTGGATCTTTGAGCTTATTAAGGGACTTTTTTCAGTCCTTACTGTTTTTTGCATCGAGGAGAATTCATTCCGACGTCACAGTAGATTAGCCGCTTGGGTAAATGCTAGTCGTCTATCTTCTCAAGGTGACCGCTCCATTTTCCTTGGAGTTGCCTAAAGCTGACCAAGTCATCTACCTACATATTAGAAATAAACGCTGCTTCGACGTCATCCCACTCATGGAATTGTTTGCAATATTTTGAGCTTTGAGGTGCATGTTGAAACCATAAAGTTCTCGAGCTACATAAAAACAAATGAGCATATAGAGCACTAACTATCAGCAGAGGTTAATGATTTCTCCGTATAATATCCGTTCATAATTGAAGAATAACCATATAACAGTGGTCAACCATGTCCTCATGAGTCATTGCCTGTCAGACAATACTCGTTTTGCGCAATATTAACAAACACAACGCAGAAGAGACGTGGTAAAGAGGTTTTCGAAGAGTATTATTGGAAAATGTTTTATAATATCAAATTTTGTCCTCCTAGGTATTCCATTTGTTCGCGAGGAAGACGAAGAGGGTTAATGAAGCCAAAGTCCTACTGATGACGCAAACTGGGCTGCTTATTGATACTTTAACTTTTTTTCCAATTGTTACATATACAGTTATATGAAAGTTTTCTTGGAAGTAAACGTAAGCGCACTTAAGTATATTTCTGGTACGAAACATTTCAGTGATTTTTCGTCTCCGCACATTATGTAAAGCCCCGTGAAGAAAATTTTTATATTTACTCTTGTACAAGTTACCTTCAAAACGACCAAATGAGGTTAATCGGTGTAGCAATGGCGTCATTAAAACGAACATGAACTTGTGTTCGGGAATTGCGCTATTTTCTGAAAATTTCACAGGGTCAAATTTTAGTGAGAATCGAAATATATAACAAAGGTTATTTTGAGTGCATATTAAACTTGTGGCTCACAATCACTCCTACGTGTCGTTTTCTATACAGCTGATACTGCTATGAGTTGCGATAAACGGATTGCACAGATTATCCACTCCCGATACTTTGCAAAAGGCCAGATAATCTCGGATAAATTTAATTAATTCAGCTGCAATTGTGCAGTTGTTAGTTTAAAAATCGGCTCGTAAAATGCTGCCATCGTTGAATCTCAAGGAAGCTTTTTGTTAATTGGGGCGAAGAGGCGAGTTCAAGGAAGAAGTCACGAAGGAGAAAAGATGATCAGTATCAGTAACTCAGTGTGCCCTTCATCGAAAAACACTTTTCTGAGGTAATAAGAAGAGGTGGAAATCAGTTGAACATGGTGTTTATTGGCTTAACGTTCCGGATTCTCTATCGAAACCGTCATCAGAGGCAGTTGCGGTTGCAGTTTCGGCAATTGGCTCTGATGGTGGGTTCAAACTGAATCCGAAAGTCAGGCCAATAAACACCTTGTTCCAGTGATTGCCTCTTCTTATAAAATGCTTCCTGGAAAGTGTTTGTTCGCTTGTATCAAATTTTCTGAACTCTCACGAGAACCTAAAGTTAGATATGGCTCGCCTTATCCTGATGGTACTCATGCAGTTTTCAGTACTCATAACTGTTTAATATGAATTTCGCTGCAGTTCATTAACAGTGAATGTAATAGAATATATGTTAAAGTTAGCCAAGTACCTGGAAAAGCAGGCCTTTGTCGTAGATTAAGGTGACTAATTGCCCTGATGTGTTCATGTTTCCTGTTAAAAGAAGTATAACAAAAGTATACAGGAGCAATTATCTCGTCTTTTTTATGCTCTTGCAAATGGACGGAGGTTATACACGCCTTTTATCAAAGTATCAGACTGTGGCTATTCTCGCTTAATGCCGCCTCATTGGCTCTCATAATTGTGGGGGATTTGAGATACAGTAATAAGTCGCTATTTAGTTCTTTGAATTTCGCGGCTTCGCTCTCTTAGCGATCTTACATGTAAGCCTATCTAAATATGTCGCAGCTTTTTCGCTGGATCGCTGATGACTGTTGATAAAAGCCTTTTCATTTCTTGTACACGCTTCTGCACTTGGATTGCCTAGTTGATTGGATAAATGGGACGCTATTGGCGGATGCCCAAGAAGCTCGTAAATTGGAGCATGTGGTTAGGTATCCTGGTTGCTGATTGGCTTAGTGCAGGAGAGCAGCATTATATTGCGGATGAAACATTTTACAACTGCCAACATCAAGCTGTAGAACCATTCGCAACCAGCTGAGCTTATACACATTAACAAAATGTAATGTTCATATATTAGTACTAAGATACTAGTATTAAAGAAATACGGCAGAGTAGGTAGATAAAGTGTGCACGTTAACGATATAGTGCAGAAGATATAAAAGTATTTTGATAAAATATGTTATTAAAATGTATTTAAAATTGTATTGCATATTTATGATAAACGATACGTATATTTAAGCGTAGTGTATGCACAGTTTGTTTAGATATATAATTTGATGAATAGTACCTAATGTGTAGGAGAATGTTAAGTTTTTATGTTGTACAACTGCGTGTGAAATTTTTAAATGAATTCGGGAGTGTTTATAAGGGCATTCTATGAATGGTTATCATATAAACATGCGGATGTTGCTTCACCGATTTTGCCATTTTGCAGCGGTTCTGAGCAGAAATCAGTGAAGTCAGCTTCTGAAGTGTGCCTCGTGTTGGCTATGGTGCAGAACACACGCTAGACGTGGAAATCTCGCTTAAAATTGTCCCTCGTTGAACTCTAGGCCATGCTTAAGCGTCTTGATTGTATCTTGCTACTGGGACATCGTAACCCTTGGAAGAGGTGCGTGGGGCTATGTACATTTTGCGGAGGCCAATCCTAATGCAGACAATCTCAGCCGCAAATAAATGTTGTAAACTCTCAATGAAGACCTGATGTGGACGAATTTTAAGCAACATGTATGTCCATGCTGTCACACTGAGTTGGAACAAAATTGCTCCGATAATTTCTTAAATCTAAGTAATTTCAAAGAAGGATGAAGAATACGGCTGAAATACGGACAATGAAACAAAATCTATTCAGTTAGGCAGAAGAGTGCCAAGGAAATGGCCTATGAGCAACCAAGTACGACAGACTTTCTGCTAATAATTGATGTTGCCTTAAATCTGAACGGGAATTTTCAAATTTGAAAAATTAAGATTTATTTTTCGCATCGTAATTCAGCCAAGAATACTTTTGGAGTTCTAGTTTTCAGCAAGTTAACTGAAATTTTGGTTTACCCATTAGTACCGTTCTTTTACGCCATATTTTTTTTAAAGAGACGAAGAACTCACAAAATTGTATTTCAAAAGTTGCAAAAATAGGAAGCGTTTCATTTTTTATTAGCCTTAGCAACTGGTCAAGAAAGACTTGCCTGTCCGAAGGGATAATTCTTTACGGACCCATTTATGATATATTCCAGCAATGTTTCTAATAGAAGGCGTTGACTCAGGCGTAGATAGACTTTATCAAAACATATTTTTTAATGGCCAAAACTTTGCGAGTACTGTTGACGACATTTATTGAGAACATGCTTGATCCAAAACAAGATAGGTTGAAAGGGAGGGCGCTTAAGCGGAATTGGAGAACTTGAAAGAATAGGGAGCGAAGAGACTGGTAATAGGGAACGGAGTGATTGTTCGACTACAAAAACCCCTTTTGTGGAGGACACCCGTCATTCTGACGGAAGTCTCATATTCGGGCAACTAATTCAATGCAAAAAATCGACACAAAATCAAGTTCTTGCGGTTAATGTGCACAGGCTCTTGAATATGGACACATCCTATGCGTATGTCGGTCCAGTTGCCGCAAATGACGAAAGTGGTGACAAAGCCGGCTCACAACACAAAAATAAACTAAAATGTATACATACCAATGTCCAAAGCCCACTTCCTAAATTAGATAAGCTTAAGATATACGTGTGCGAAACCTCACCAGATAACTGAAACGTGACTGATCGAGAAGGAGGACGATCGCGCAGTTGCTCTCCCCGGTTTTCAGTTATTCAGAAAGTTAAGAGCAGGACGTCAAGGTGGGGGTGTGATGACATATTTCAGACATGGCCTACTCGTGTCAGAAAAAATGGAAAATCTCGCATGCAAAACTGAAGCCATCTGGCTCACCATCAGAACGCCGGGGTCCCAATCACTTGAGATCCTAACGGGAGAAACGATCCACAGTCAGACGGTCGACCAGACATTATAATTGGGGGCGACTTTAACGCTCCGAATATCGAGTGGAATCTGAGCTCGGCACCAGGCTCGGAATTAAACTTCGATCACCGCTTCCTAGAAGCACTACACAAACGCTTCCTAACTCAACACATCCTGTCTCCAACGAGAATACGCCAGAAGTAACAAGCCCATTGTTTGGACCTTGGATAGACACAAGCGCCTGACAGTGTCGATGTTGTGAACTGTCTACCCCCACTGGGCAAACGTAACCACGTAGTCATACAGTGGTAATATGCACTGTTCTCTGTCCCCGATCGAAGCATCACAGTCGAACGTAAGATATGGGGTGGAGATTTTACCCAAATGAAAATTTATGTGCACCATTTAGATGGGAATGAAACATTCGCCGAGTATATTCTCGAGGATTGGTTCGAATTTTAGGCCGTATTACATGGACTCATACCAACTACTGTCCTAATTCAAAAAAGGTCACCAAACGACCCCAGTGGCTAACAACCACCCTGAGGAATAAATTAAACCGCAAGCGAAAGCTGTGGCAAACTCATTTTAAAGAAATGACCATCGAATCGCTGAGGAAGTACAAGACGCAGAGAAACAGGTTAAAAGGCCTTGTTTATAAAGCCCGCCACAGTTTCGAGAGTAACCCGATAAACTGTGCAGCAGAAAACCCGAAGCTCTTCTACAACTAGATAAGGCAGTGCAATCGAAATAAAAACCCCATAACTTTGTTAAAAACGGATGAATGTGTTGAACTTTGCAGGGACGAGGAAAAGACTTAGCATCTATCTCAGTTCTTTCCATCGGTTTTTACGAGAGAAGCTAATCTAACCGCTGATAACTATAGTGCGGAAGTGATCCCGTCAAGTGACTCAGTGGTCATAACAGAACCTATTGTTCTACAGGAACTACTGAAGTTGGAAGAAACGAAATCACCAGGTCTTGATGTAATAATGGCAAATTTGTTGAAGGAGTTGGCTGCAGGCAGATTGCAACCTACTTGGAAAACTACGTGAATTTCACCGATACATAAGAGTGATAATCAGCCCATCTGCAAATAACTACGGGTCAGTTAGTCTAACTTCCATATATTTTAAGATTATGGAGCGAATCATTAAACGTGAACTTATGCAGTTTCTGGAGCGGCATCATCTTATCTCAGACGCGCAGCACGGATTCCGCAGAGGACGGTCCTGTTTGACCAATTTGCTCTACTGTCTGGAACTATGGACCCCAGCGGTCGATGGAGGAAAGTTGGTGCACACAGTCTAAATAGACTTCAAGAAGGTCTTTAATAGTGTGGCTCACCAGCACCTCATATACAAACTCAAGCGTATTGGGGTAAGTAACAAGCTTTTGAAGTGGATCAAAAACTTCTTGATTGGGCGATCTCAGATTGTTTGTCTCGTCGATCAACACTTAGTGAAGATGGTGGTTGAGAGTCAGATTCCTCAGGGCTTCGTCCTTGGCCCTATCCTCTTCCTTATATACACTGATGACTGCGTAACATGGTTGCACTTTGACATCGCCATGTTTGCTGACGATATAAACCTTTGGAAGGTCATCCTCAAAGAAGCTACTGAAGAAAATCTACAGGCGAACTTGTATCGACTCGAGGAATGGTCGCACAACTGGCTCCTCCCATTCAATCCTACAAAGTGCTATATTCTGCGATTCGGCAGAACCAGTTCCGGGCACCAGAGAATTAACTATCTGGACCACACACCGCTACCAGTAATAGAGGCTCAGAAATATCTAGGAGTATGGATCACGCCCTCACTGAAGCCATCGTTTCAATGCTCAAAAGTAACAAAATCCGCCATATCAAGCTTGTATTTAATTAAGAAGGCGTTTGCAAAGTTCGACAAAGAGTGCTTTAATAAGGTCTTCGGGATGTTCGTGAGACCACAATTGGAATTTGCCATACAAGCCTGGAGACCGTGGTCTGTCAAAGACCACAACACCCTTGAGAAGGTCCAAAGACGTGCAACCAAGCTTGTTCAAGGTCAAAGCTGCCTGTCTTACGAGACACGATTTTTCAATCTTGATCTGTTTCTTCTGGACTAAAGACAGCTACGTGGCGACCTAATAAAAACCTTTCGCATGCTACGGAGTCAGAATTGTTGCCTTGAATCTGGCGAATTCTTTGAGCTGGCCACTACCACTACTTTGAGAGGACATCCTATCAAACGACGTGTGACTGGTGCAAGACTGGAAACAAGAAGGTTCTTCTTCTCCAACAGAGTGATTAAGGCCTGGAATATTCTGCCTGCAGACATCATCATGTCTCCATCCATTGGCACTTTTAAGCGGAAGTTTGACCAGTACAGCCGTATTTACCACTACGACATCAGAAACTAACACAATTCCTTCAAACTATTATCGTTCAAAATTTACGCGTTATCGAACATACTACTATCTTTCTTAAGTTATATTATTTTATAATGTTTTCGTCCGATGACCTGTAGAGTGACAGGAGGATAACCCTTTGTTCAACGTGCATTATGTGTCAGGGTTTTTCAATTTGCAATATAATTGAAATCAATAGGGAGCTCAAAGGCATAGCCTACCTTTCCCTTAATTGAATATATCGAAGTATTTTATATTTTAATTAGTAATCGGACGGCGTTTGAGTTACAATCTCGCAGTGAAATCATATTAAATTATTTGATTGAACGTTTCCTGAATTTCGGGGCACATTTATGGCGATTTTGAAACAGAGCAATAAATTCTTCTGATTAGAGCATTAAAAATGTGTCATATATGCTAGATTACTCGAGCCTTTCGTAGGAAGATTAAAGTGAAAAAGAAAAACATTATCAATCTTGCATTCCTATTCATATCCAATGAATAAGTCTTCATAAGCCTTCTAGTATAACCTGGATGATTACTCTTCTACAAACCAATTATAAGACGAAACATATATTTGAACTTCCATTTTCCGCGAGCTCTTACAAACGAGGGGACCTTACGTGAAGGAAGCTAAAAAAATTTGCTTCTTTCAGCAAAGGTAACGAAAGCGATACGCAAATTTATTATAACTGTTGTATAAAATGAGGACATTTATATTGCTACTGCCCAGGAAAACATTCGGTCAAGTGATTTATCGCAAATATTTTATGATTCCAGTTTCATCAAGGAGGCCACCAAATTAATCGCCACTGGATCAAATTATTAAGTGTCCGAAAACCCACGAAAAATTGATAACGGTAGCTATCCGGTGGACCTAGGTTGATTTTGTAGGAAAAACCCGTTTCCACAATATTAAAACTCCTTAAAACTTTTGATGTGTGAGAAAAGGTGAGGCTTCAGAACGTACCTGGATTTCTCCTCAAAACCGCAAAAAAATGCGCTATCAATGAACATTTACCGTTTGAACTTTCAAATTTGTTTATCAACGGTCTTTCTGTTCCAAGGGTTAACGCTATTAAATATTAAAATGCAAATTCCATTCTAGTAGTGGGTCTATTTTAAACGCCACAGCCAGGAAGCTTAAACTCACTGATAAAATGATGTAAGAAGGCGCCAGAAAACGGAATTTATTGGGCTTGAGATGTAGCCTCAGGCAGCCACAGCCGCTAGCAAGGCTGGGGCATACAACGATATTCTAAAGTCAAGGCTAAGTGAGAGTGAGCGAACGAGTGAAACTGTGGAGTCAGTTGATTAAATATGTGCGTCAGAGGCAGCGCGATCTAGCTTCTGTCTGCTGGTGTGTTTTGACTTAGCCAAGGAGTGCTGTGTTCAAGTGGGGCGTGGACGCCTGTCACTGTCCACTTATGCAGGTGCGTCTGAACTGAATGAATTTAGATGATTTTAAATCAGCAGATATGTGCGATAAGGCTGGCATTATTTGCAGCCGGCGCCTTTGAGCGGAAGCTGAGAAACATTCAGTCTTTTGAGCTCCCGGGAGAGTAAGGCAACTGGCCCTGAGATGCCTGTTGATCACAGCTCCCAGGTGATGGGGCAGGGTAAAAAATATTAATTCGAATTTCCAAAACAAACAACTTTTTAACTTTGATGTACCTCCCAAATAACCTATGCTTTGAGAGTTTAACTGGATATATTTCCTGCTAATAAGCAATAGAAGTTACTTCCTTTTTAGCCGGTTTTTCTAGCGAAAGAATAGGGATTTCCTGGTTGCCATTTAGTGATTTTTCGCAAATATTGCCGACGTGAGCCTTTTAATCTCCAGATTGAAAGGGCCTGTTGGCTTCGGAAGTCGATAGCTGAACGAGGTGTGATATATAAATGTCAACAAGCCTCAATATCCTTCGGTTTGCACTGAAACCAGCACGTTGTGCTGCCACTAATTAGGGTCAGTCCTAGTACCGGTTTATTCTCGAAGTTCCACGAAATTAGGCAAAGATTTATCATTTACGGAAGTATGTTAAACATGAACGCAATGAACCGTTAACTGAAAAATTAAATTTAACCTCCCGACAAAATTCACCACCTCTCTGGGGACTCAACTGCCGACCCGATTGGTACTGCTTCTTTATTGGTTATGCATACCATGGTGCACTTGCGTTTGTATGTGAGTCCGAAAATTCACATTTTGATCTTCTTCGCTAGGACTTTACGATTTCGGCACAGAAAGTTTCTAACGTTTTGAATTGCTTATGAAAAATTTACCCCATGAACGGAACAAAGTTGAGGAACTTCGTATGCTATTTAAGTCGGAGTTCTAGATAGAAAGGAATTTTCGGATTTGAAAAGTTACAGAATTTGAGATCTTCGATAATGATGCATGAATTTCCACCTACTCTGGCTATTTAATTTGCTGTTAGTGACCAATTATATAAAAGGCCAACCGAAGTGTTGAAGTGAGTTTTAGATACGGAAGTCTTGCATAAGTGGGTTTTGTATTAGTAGTCATCGAGTAGGGTAATTCCAAAATAGTTCTGATAGACTAGGACGCCGAAATTTGAAGGCACCTTTTATTGGGCACCTTCCAAAAGTGCCTTCAACGAAAACTGGCTACATATGTAGAATGCATTTGTTTCAACTATCCTTGATTCTTTTCAAAATTCAATTATATTTTATAGAAAATAAGCACAAAATGTTTTCATTGTACACTTTAGTTAAACAAATGCATATTCTTTGTATTTTTCACTCGGCTTAAGGGTATTTTTCGGTCTTAAAAGTAAATTTGAAATCACAAATAAGTTGAAACCCGCAGACCATTAAATTTGGGTTTTGAGTTTAAAGTTATGGGCTGTTAACTTTACCTATAAGGAAGATGACACATTGGTTAATCTCCTCTAAAACCAAAACCTAAAGGACAACCTAAACTTTGAAATGGACCTGAGCCTTTTTGTATATTTCATCACGAATATTATTAAACGGACGGATACGATTTTTTTTGAGCAAACATTGCATAATCATAAAAAAGCTCAAAAAGTACAACTTATTTTAAAACCAAAGCATATGCCTTCCTCGAGTATACGCTCTGAAGAATGTGTAAATGTCTACCAATGGATTGTAAAAAAGCCTGTTCTCGTGCACTTTTTCTATAAAGCAGATTGGAATATATAAGGGCATTGAAACTCCTAGAGGAAAATTATTACAACCTATGTAGTCTATTTTTAGCGGGTACGCGGTTTTTGCAGCTAGCCGAGAAAAAGTTTATTTAAACATTGCCTTTCTGGCTTGTCTCAAATATATTGGTATTTGTGCACACCACTCAATAAAACAACCACATCTGGGTAATCCTTTCTAATCTCAAACGCAGTTTTTGATTTTGGTTAACAGTTCAATCTACCAGCCCTTGACTGTAATTTATGCAGCGCGCCATTTGAGTGAACAATAACATCAGCTTGGACGGGAAATCGTACGCAGGGGTGAGGTTGATGGTTATTTGCATGTCATTAGTATCTAAAGCCTCTTATACTGAGCGTATCGTGTATGCCACAGTCATCAGTTAAGATCTCCAGGTCTCCAGAAACTTAAATTTTTAGATTTTGTTCAGCAGCTAACCTGCACTTTAGCAGAATTACAAAAATTGCCATCTCGCAAAACACACAAAAAGGATGTCTCGTTGAGCAATTTAGAGTGAAAAAAGCACTGGCGTAGTATTTGTGCATTTAAAAAAATTAGTAATCATTAATCTTTCGCAAGTATAATCGGTATAGATAATTCAGAATATTATCATTAAAAGGATTGTTTTGCATAGGGGACGGCGAATTTTGAGGGGATGTTCCGCGCCAAGCGTTGTTTAAATGCGACGTAGACAGTTCTTTCGGTTTGAGATCATACACACAAATCCTGTTCAAAATGTCATGATTCAGAAGCTTGACTGGTTGCTACCTTCCACTACCTTAATGGTCCCATTTCTGTTGCGTCTTGATTGGACTGTAGGTTTTAATAAGGCAGTGAACTTGGAAATATCCTTTGTTGACGACGGCTCAGAGTAAAATAGATACTCAGAAGTAAAATTCTCGTAAATATGCGCACCCGATGCCATGAACAGAGCCGTTTGAACCGGTTTTAGTGCGCAGATCTGCAGTAGTGACTTCTCTTACCTGTACAAGATTAGGTGTGAGTTCGCATGCTAGAGTTATCAATTAGTCAACGCCACTGAAAACTCATAAAACTAATACTGGGAATATGCAATTAGATAACTGAATCCTACAGCTAGGAGCAGGAAAAAGATCAGGAATATTTGAAAGAGTATAAAACATGATCCTGTCGATCACTTTAAAGAAATAATATGTCATTAAATACGAAAATTCATTTAGTTATTCCTTTAGGAATACGTTTCAGGCCCAGGAAAGTTTTCTGTTAATTCTGCTTCTGACTTCAGTCAGATGGAGTGTAAATTGTCTCCTCCTAGAGATAATGGCTTATGAACCTATTCTTATCTTCGAGTTTCGTGTACTCGTTTGATACAGAAAACGATGGGATAAGTGTTCGCGCATACCAACCGCGTGCATATTCATCTGAAACCCTCAATAGGCAGGGGTCAAAGAAACAGCATGTCAGATGATACTTAAAGCGTATCTAAGGAAGTCAAAGGCGATTTATGTTGGCAAAAAGAACGGTGGGGTAAGAAAGAGCAGGTACTTGAGATCTTATTGGAGCTTCTTATTTACACCACGTTGCGGCTTATTTTATTTGCAGGTAAAATAATGCAAATATATGAGTAGAAGTTCATAAACTGTGGCAAAATAATTGCGCCGTATTGTCGTGCACTCAACAGGCAGTCAAGAGCATAAGAATACTGCTTGACTGACCAAACTCACAGTATGGGTAAAGTATTCTATTCAAACTGAAGCGTAAACAGTTTCAGCCGATGGGTTCGCTAGTCAAGAATCCGTCAATTAATATTTATATTACAGATGTGAATATTACGCCTTGATTCCGCTTTCATTCCCTCTGAGCAGCAGGGGGAATATCGGCTGGTACCTTTACCGATTTTAGTGAAGTTTTCTGTAACTGCATGGTGCCTATGGTTGTGGGCGTGCCCCATTAATCACAATCACGATCACCAAAGTTCAAGGAACCGAATCATGTAGAAAGGCTAGAGAGGCAATACCTGTGCGAAATGTTCTACTGTAGGCCTAACAAACAGGACTTAGTATCTACCAGCCAATGAGGTATGCCAGCCAGCCACAGCAGGGCGTGTGTATTAAGCTTCCCAGATCACCGCGCTATCAACAATCGGAAATCGACAAATCGATTAAATTAAAACTGTGACTAATCCTGCAAATAGCATCACGTGGGAACAATGGACTGAGCTAGGATCAATCGACGCAAGTGACGACGCGAACTATTTCTCTGTAAGGTGGACCCAACAGTCACGACTTGCGCGTAAGTGTGATGTCCGCGTTAACTTGCTTAAAGTGAGACTTGTAGCGACTTGTATGTCGTTAACCGTAAGTTGCCTCCCTCACCCCCGTGCTCAAATGGCAAAAGAAAGTCAAGACAATTGGACGTGGGCGTGGATAAAGTGGCTGAAAAGTTCAACTAGGTCAATGCTCAAACCATTGAGCTACGAACTCTTTGTTGGTTCGCGATCTAAACCGGCAAGAAAACGAGCCCATGGCTCAATGGTTTGAGCGATGGACCTCTGATCAACAGGTCGCGAGTTTGAATCTCGGGTGGGGCACCACCTGGCTGATGACGACTAATGAGCCAGAAATCACCATTCCAGTTCCCATTCTCTTTGTCAGGAATGTTAATCTGCCTATGACACTAGCCTCCTTGTGGCTGCTGGCGCGGCTCGAGAGTATGGCATAAGGCAGAACGTTACGAATGAGTACCGTTAGCGATCAGTGAGCATTCAGCAATTAAATTTGTTTAGTCTTCTCCTTCTCCAAAAAAACAGAAAGTAACACAGACCCGGTGAACCTCTTCGCCTTTTGTATTACTTGGATGACCCAAATTAACCTATTCAGTAAGATACTCCCGATTTCCGTCAGATTATGCTTTTTTAATTAATTTTCTTTTCAATGTAGTCAGCTCTTTCGCTGTTCATTTAATTGAAAGTAAAAGCATAAGAAAACAGTAGCAATACATCGAAAAGTTTTCGGAAACTTAAAAGTGTTTGGTTGGGCACGCCCATTTGCGTTTTGCGAGTTATGCACTGTGCAGTTACTGAGTGACGTTTTGAATGGTTTCTCGAAACGCTCGAAAGATTAAAAGGGTGATGTTAGAAAAGATATACCCAAAGTAACTCGGTACTTCCGCCCCACTTTTCAGATAGTCTTACGTCCCTCATAATATATCCTTTAATGGTCGCCACCGCAGCGTATAGTGTTCTATGCCATGGTTTATTGACAGATGGGATGGTTACATGTTCAATAATTCAAGAGTGTGATTTTGGGCTGCTGAGCTCCTGGCGCATACTCGGGATGCAGTGGTTTGATAGTCAGTCCAACCAAAAAACCTTTAGCTTCTGATTCTGTTGGGCAAGCCCTTGCCTAAGGAAGAAAAATGTCGCAAAGCGATGGAGTTAATGGGCTCACATTCCCTTTTACTCACTGATTAAAGTAACTACCACTCCTCGTAACGACTTATTACTATCGCGTGTCAATTAGTGAGGCATTCGTGTTGGTGCGAATTACTGGAAATGGTAAAGTCCACAATAACAGAAAATGTTTTCTTTGGGAGTGATTAAAACAGATGACCTTCGGAACCAAAGCTTCAGAGTACTTCTGACTTGGATACTCATATATATATATATATATATATATATATATATATATATATATATATATATATATATATATATATATATATATATATATATGATAGTGTGTGGCTCACCGATCTGCTTAAGGAACATTTACGTTCTGTTGTGCCCTGGAACTCAGACAAGAGTACTCACAGGCAGTCGCATAGCGACGTGTAGCATATGTTGATAATTTGGAACCGACAAAGACAAGGGAGACCGGAATGGCCATTTCTGGCTTATTAGCCGTCATCAGCCGTCATCATCAACGTAAATGTTCCTTAAGCAGATCGGTGAGCCACACACTATCATCATATTCCCGATCGCAAACGACAAAGCAACGAGCTCGTGTCTCAATGGTAGAGCGTTCGACTCAAATACCAAAGGTCGCGGGTTCGAATCCCAGGTGTTCCACACTTGGGATTGGGTATGACTGGCTGATGACGGCTAATAAGCCAGAAATGGCCATTCCGGTCTCCCTTGTCTTTGTCGGTTCCAAATTATCAACATATATATATATATATATATATATATATATATATATATATATATATATATATATATATATATATATATATATATGCATGAGCGATATCCTTTTCTGCTGGTTAAGAAGTCTGATATGTCAGCAAAAAGGGCAAGCATTTCAGCACAGGCTGACAAAAACAAAAGAAAGGATAAGTTGTCTTTGATCTCCGGCCACGTACAACAGAAAAACCACAATTTCACCCTTAGGAAAGCGAGGGCGATTGTCCGAGCCAATGGGAAATGGCCAAACTGATTCCTGAAAGTTGGTCCCCAATTGGCACACTTAACCGAGCCATATACCTAACTCCTGCCTACCAGGCGCTCCATACAAGGCCCAAATAACTTTGGATGAGGTCAATAAGGCAGTCGATTAAGGTCTAGAGGAGCCAACAACTCAGTTCACTGGTTAATGAGGGACTGGCTGCCAACATTGATACGTCTACACAAGTTGCAAAGTGGACAAAGATTAACACGAACCCACCAGTGGTTTACCATAGTGGATAAAGCACGCCATCTGTAAGCAGGCAGATAAAAGCCCATGCTTTATATATGATTATAATACGAGGCAGGCGGCAAAGCATAATCACTCAAGGCCAGCAGGAAGATGTGGCACACTACTCTGATGACTGAAATGAGAGTGTTTCGGTAATGTCAGTCTGACTTAAATTTGGCCTTCGTTTTCTTCGTAAGATGATAAACACGAAGAGTTAAATGAACCTCGAATCTTCACGCATCTATACCATTTATACGCATATATGTTTGACGGGCGCTAACGGATCGTGCAACGGGACATGCTTGATGTTGAACCGCATAGGCAGAGAAAGATGATCGACCGTAAAAAGTTCGCTTCATGCATCTAGTTTAATGAAAAGAGAGCAAAACAGTCCTCAAGTCACATACTAAAGTACCATTTTTAGAGGCTTTTCGGTTAACTGACCTCTTGTTGCAAGAAATCAAATTCGAACTCTCTAATAGTAAATGTTCTTAACCTTTCCATCATAGATTAATGGCATTTCATATAGGAATAAAATCAGTGCTTGGTTCTACTGAAGGACTGTGGATATATCAAATCAATTCAAATTCAAATTCAAATCAAATTCGAACTCTCCAATAGTACATGTTTTTAACCTTTCCATCATAGATTAATGGTGTCTCATCTGGGAATAAAATCAGCGCTTGATTCTACTAAAGGAGTGTGGATAAAGACGATTGAACCAGGGCTTGCCAGTTCTAGCTTTTTGGGCGTGGTCCGTCAGCCATATAAATCTACCGTTTGGATAACCTGGGACGTGAAATTCAATTCCTGGTTCACTTAGCGTTTTCAAGTCCGAAAACCCCACCATGGACCTAGGGGAGAGTTTTCTCAACTTCCTTATCTTCATCGGCACCCCTGCACTCCTACTGGTCTGCGAGAATTCACGATCGATCTCCAGCAGACCAAAGGAGGACCGTTTTCCGAAACCTGACCAGTAAATATCTCTTACAACCGACAGGAAAATGACCCTCTGGCTCAATGATAGACGGGTGGTCTTACAGAACTCTGAAGGGTCAAAACCAGTGTGCTCAAATCGTGCGTTAGGTGCACTTGGTGTTGAGTGCCACTGGGTGAGGACGACTACAAAGACCGAAATAGCCCTCTCCATCTTCCTTGTCTTTGTCCGAATTCCCCTATCTACATAATTTCTGCTCGCTATAAAACTGCTTGCAAGATCTAACACCTTCCGATTTTAGGGGTTTTGTTCAGAGTGCATTTTCTGGCCAACAGTGCTTAGCTTCGGAACCTGGAACTCCCAGGTCTATGTACCACGCAAGTGCAACCCGCAATGGGAAGGGATGCCTTGTATGGCCGCCTAAACAGGATTCGGGAATAGAAACCACCCACAATAAACGTGGCTTTGCGCTAACTGCCAAGGAAATTATCTTGATGATTAAGGTGAAGGTTAGGATTAAATGTAGGGTTGGATTTAAGTTCAAGGTTAAGGTTAGAATTGGGGGTATGGTCATGATTACGCTAAGGGTAAAGGTTATTCTCGTGTTAACTCTAGGGTTTACGTTTAGGGTAGTGCTAGGGGCTGAGATTAAGGATACGTTTTAGTTTTATGTTAGTGTAAGTGTTGGCGTTAAGACACGGGTTTATTTACCCTTCCTGAAATTTACCGTAAGGCCATTTATTTTAATTGGTTGAGCGCTTCCTATTCCCATGTCCTGTTTAGGCGACCATAGAAGGCATCCCTACCTCCCAATTTATTAAAATAATCCGGAATTAGAATGCAGCTGTCAGTAAAATGCCAAGATAGCCTGATTCAAAGGCAATTCATCGCCTGGATGTGAAGAATTCTTTTTCTTATGAGAGGACCTGCACTGTTTTCGTGAGCATATCCAAGAAAGACGGGAGGTCCAAGGGGCTATACGATTGGTAGAAATCATGGCGAAATTGGATATCTTCAATTAAATATTGAACAAAAAAATTTCTAGGCAAAATGGAGGACGTGACAGCCAGTTCATAGATAGCGGCCGTATTCGGATACCATTAGTTGGTACAACCACAAGAAAAGAAAGAATATTAGTTAATTTCAAAAAGATAACGGTAATTCGGGGGATCACTAGAGGACGATAATTAGTGGAAGTTAGTGACCTATTTGCCAGATTTTCAATATATGTATGCATGAAACCTGCTTCTCTGACGTATCTCCATTGGCATCAGAAAACGAAATCTGCTGCTGGCGCACGATAACGACATGGCAACTGCATACTGTAACAGCTGGCAAATCAGACCACTATCTGCGCTGCATTCGGGAACCGGCAGATGTGATAGGCATGTGGCGGCCTAGCAACGATATTCTATAAATGCTGCGAAACCAGCCAATCCAATACCCTTATCTGAATTTGTCTCTGAGGATGGATTCCAGTAAAAAATCCGAAACATCAAGCTAGTAAAGCCCTGATTCCAGTGATCCTTTTTCTTCGTTTTCTTCATTTTCTACTTCTTAGGGGTATATCCTACTTATAATATAGTAAGGGGTAGACGAATCGTTATCGCTTCCCTCGAATGTTCGCTGTTGTTATTATAACCTATGAATAATAGCCTTTATCTTGGCCCCTTTGATTCCACACGTCCCTTATTTGAATCTAAGTACGGCCATTTTGTGGAACATATTATTCGGTGCATGAGCATGTTGCAGAGGCAGACATTTCATTATTAAAGCGCTCGTTTGATGTCATTTGCAAGGCTTTACCACGCCCCCTCCTTTTTCAAGGAAAAAGTATACCATTTCTACAAGTTGCATGAGTTTCAGGAGCAGTAATGCTCTAGCAAGTCACAGAAGCTACCGTCAACAAGTTTGTCCCTTCTGAGTCTGGTGTACTCGACGTGTAAAAGGAAAATTGGTTTAGTTTTTGCAAAACAATCAGGGGTGATTATATTTTTCGTTACCTGTGGGTTGTATCTAGAGGAATTAAATTATCTGGTTAATGAGTTTCACCTGCAGAATGATATAAAATAACTGAAATGACTGTTCTTATTGATGAAATAATTTATAAAACCTTTTGAGCTTCCAGGATAAGTTGATAAAATACTTATGTGACTATGCTGTAGGGATACGTAACTCGAGTTATTTTATTTTCCGACTATAAACAAAGTTATGAAATTGAGAGCTGAGCGTTACATCGTAGGCCATCTTGGAATACTAAAAAGTTAAAATGAGCTCATTTTATTTCTGTGCATGTTTTAATATAGAGACAGAGACGTTTGGCGAATACTAGAGCAGTTAATTCAAAGTCACGTATTAGTTTTGGGTTGGCGAAGCAAAAAATATTCTAGACTTCGAATGATTTCACGTCTGCAAAATATTTCTTTGAATATTTATACCTTGCGGAAGATTCTTATAAGTCTTTGGCCTATCAATAACTAGTGGCTCATTCCGTTACCGGAGAAAATGAGTAATGAAATTCATTTCTCAGGCATAATTTGATTTGGGAGGATGCGGTCGACACACTTCCAAATTTATACTTGGCGGCGGAGGGCGGTGTACTGATAAACCCCGAGTATACTTCGCTGTCTTAATCGCAAATCGCTAGTAGTAAAAAGACTTTAAGCTTAAAACTCATGTGAAAACTCTGTTTAGCTTATGTCGGATTTCCTCAGAATCTTACAAAAATTACCCTCTGCCTCCAATTTTAGTGATCAGTTTAGAATAATCCCTGTTTTTACGATGAGCAAAGCTCCCTAACCTTGAATTTAAATTCGCCGAAAACAGGCAAAACGTGAAAGTGCATGCTCTTGTATGCACGGTTTACTCACGAATCAGGTTTTGACTGTTTACACTGTGTCGTCTGAATAACCCAGGTCGATCCCAGGTTATTTCGTTAGTGTACTACCACTTTTTGTCCGCCCTACCTGATGCTGTAGCTACTCGCTCCCATTCCGAGTTCGATTGAGTAACCAAGAGCGAACTTACATAATTTGACCAATCAGCCTTCCGCTTGGGGTTAGTCGTTATCTGATTTGCCGAAGCGGCTGACCAATAAGACTTTTAAAGAGCGTAATAGAACTGCTCACCAGGATGAACCAGGAGACTGCCCTTGAATGAGCATCACTCTCGCATTTTTCCAGCAGCTTAGTATCGTCATTGATGTGGTAGGGCTCTTCAACTGTTAAAATATATTTTTAAACCCGGAGTAAACAACGTTAAAATTAAGGAAACTGTCATACTGAATGGCAAAAACCCATGGGCGAAAGTGAACTAAAGGAGCCAACCAAACGACAGCCATCCGGAATCAACAACTTTTTTTCCCGAATTCGACGCAAGTACTGTTCGGGAGCATGCCTAAAATTTGTTTACCTCGCCTGTGCCACTCTCGTTTCGGCCAGTCTCATTATTGAATGCATTTTGGCGAACCTTGTAATTAAACCCTACATTTCGGAGTCGGTATTTGAATCCGGAGTCTGTTTTCTCTACCTGACTCACACAGGTCGGCGTGTTAAATGTGAAAATAAATGTTCAAAAGACCGCTCCGCCTTCCCCTGCGCCGTCGTTCAAGTGCTCTATCTCCCGGTAAAAACAGAGGAATCGGAGATACCACGCGTGATTACAGCGCTGAAAAACTGCTGGCCACAAGCCGTGCATATGCTTAGACTGGAGGAGGCAAGAATCCTGTTTCTGTACGATTATATAAGCACCTATACTTCCTACAGAGGAGATCGGGTAGGTTCGCGTAAATATAATTATATTCTTATTTTTATTTGCGGTTGCCTTTCCTCTTAGTTGATGTTATAAGCAAATGGAGTAAACATCAAATCGGTACAGATGAACTGAAGTAAAATGCGTATTAAAATTCCTGAACGGCGATAACAATATTTGTTAGTGCTGTTAGAGGTTGTTATTCTGCGTAAATAGGGTGATATTAGCCTAAGTTGACTATGGGAAACAAGAATTATCATCCATTGCTTAAGGAAAAGACATGAAATTTTAGATAGAGGCATATTTTTCCGGTTGGGTCAGCATTCAATTTCCGTATAAACATGATTTCGGTTGTAGAAAGACTTGAATTGCTCCTCCTAGTGCCCTTCTCCTTATCATCCATTGGGTTCCAAACGATACATGGCACGATTCCTGATTTGAACTCGCATGAATGTGCCAGCGGGTATTCAAATCGCTAGTCTCCCTGTCTACAGGGTTCCAATTTGAAGCTCCCAGCGTAACTGAACAATTACACTATTTTCTATCTCGTAAACGAAGAAGCAACCCCATACATATGACAGTTTGTTATTTGAAGGGTAGCTGGGGTTAGCATTTACTAATCTGCGTTGCCTGCAGAGCAGAATAAAGCAGGGTATTGCTACGTTCGGTCGTTACGTATGGCGACTCCACGTGCATACAGGGACAAGTACCATTAGAAGTAAAGAAATTAATTAAAGGAATCAGTTCAGAAGAAAAGGATGTGATCGGTGGAAAATGATGTATATTGGCCTAACGTTTTGGATTCTCGCTAAGGGTAACGAGGCTGTGAGTGGTGCAATTTTCAGATGCTGCGGTTGCGTTGCAGCCACGTGTGTAATCCAATTAATAAATCCCGAGTTTCTCGCTGGTGTTCGTACCTAATGCGAAGTTTACTAGTTAGTTCACCCAAAAAATAATTAATAAATTTCTTTTCCGAAGTAGAGGAAAATAAAAATTATATTTTCTGACTACGTTGTCAGTAAAACCTCTAGATTGTATATTGTTCACCGAATATGCAACGTATGGTGACATCTTTACCTGAACATTTTATACGCATGTGACGCCATAGACGTGGAGCAGTGGGTCATATTGTAGTTCACGGTTATGCCGCTAGGATTTTTGCCAAACGTGTCTATCAGAGAGGAAGGGATTTTCGTTCAGGACACGCGAATGAACCCAAGCAGGAAAGACTGGAACTAAACAAAAAGTGAACAAGGTATTTGACTAATTTAGTAAAATACGTGTACACGTTTTCTACTATCGTAGACACTAATGGCGGCTTTCTCCACCCTATTAGGGCAGCTCTAAATACGCTGTTAGCCAATGAAAGTTTATGTAGCCTTTTCAGTGATCGAAATCGAATTGCTAAGTTTTTTAACTAGACTGCGATGAATGAACGGCTGATAGTTTTAATGTGGCTCCAGTTTGTGTGCAAATATCAGAGTACTCTTAAAAACAAAAACACTACACATGGGCACAATTATGGTTAACAAACCTCGGCTTTTCAAATGTTTTCTATTTTGCAAACCGTCCTAATATCCGATGTTCTTAAATATATAGTGAGAATAATTTTACCGATTATGTCGATTTATTTACACTTACTTAGCTATTTATATTCTACTGGTGAGTCCGAAAGTGTATGATTGACAGTGCGCGTCAGACATTTGCCATACCGGTTTTATTTTTTTGCATCCCATAAACCCTGTTTTTATTGAATACATTCCAAATGAATTTGGCGTTATTTTGTTGGAAAAGCAAACGCGTCAAAATATTATACTGATTACGAGCACTGAAGCAGTAATTGAAAGACTTAAAGTAGGTATTTGCATATAAATGTATAGTTTCTCCAGCAATTTAGTATTGATGCAAAATATTTTTATTTATCAAAGCTGAAGGCATCAATTTAATGCAGACTATGCATTAAGAATCTTTCCAATTCAAACGTACGCTTAGTCCTCCATTCAGTGTGAAGGAACCTGCTATTATCTGGTTTTTAATAATGTGTAAACTATGAGATGACGTTTAATAAACGTTTCACGAAACCTTAAAGCAGCCTTCATCAAATGAAAGTAAACTCATGGTATGTTTGTTATCGCTCACATAAATAAAACACGGGCTTCTTTGAGAAAGAGTCACAAAGTACATTCGGTACATTTTAAATTAGAATCGTTTCTGACAAGGAGCAGAACAGTAGGATGTTTAATTTTTTTATTGCAATCCCAGCATACCCGGGTTCTCGAAATCAATTTATCTGTCAAGAGAATTTTGATTCTTACTGAATCCAATCTCTTAAATGTGTACCCTAAATGAAGTGTCATTCACCTGTAGGCGAAGCTCTACAACAATATTCGGTTTTACAATTGCTCAGTATTTCAATTTATATTCATTGAAATCAAACTTTTAATGAATGTAGGAATATGAGCCTTTTTAAATGAAGCATAACAAGGGTTCAACACAAGTGCTTTCGGTATTTCATATTGTGCTTATCTCTTGGATTTACAATCACTTTCCAATTTGTGATCAAATCACGATTTCCATTGAACTGCGGCGTTTTCATTTCATGTGCAATCGTTTGTTTTGGAGTTTATAATGAATACATCGCCTAGTGTTATGGACTTGCTTTTATTGAGCCATGTCTATGTGAAGTTTTTTTACACTTGTCCTAATTTAGTCCGAAAAAGGGCATTACAATTCTGTTCCACGCAACTTTATTAGGTCAAAGGCAGAAACCGTGTCATACAAGCTTCTCAAATAATATTGAACGTAGGTAAGAGACTAAAACTGGTTGTCTTGAGAAACTTCCTGATCTCCCATTTTTATTGAATGCCTTAAAATATTTTTCAGCGACGTTTCCTCCTAATTCACTTGAAACAACACTGCACTGCCTGCTCGTTTCAATTACTGGCCTGTTTTAGGCTTTCTAATTTTACGACTGGAGTGGGCTTTAACAATTTTCCCACATCATGCTTTTTAACTTTTTGAAAAATCTAAAAGGTGGTGAAAATGCTTTTGGTCGGTACCCTCAGAAACATGTAAAAATATACTTATATTAGAAAGGAAACTTTAAAAACACCAGTCTTTGCGTCAGTCAGTCGAACGCAAATGAGATCTACCAGCTACTTCAGATGCGCCTAAAATTTAGCCTCCTATTTCTTTTCATAAACTGCCCAACTTACTAACCTAGATTCCAAGTTTGATTCAAATTGTTTTATCGAGCGCACTGTGCAGTAAGAAGAACCTTCATTTGTAAATTTTCAGAAATATCCCTCTATTTTACAAATAACTTCGGCCTATAGAAGCTTCGTACGTTTCCATATGTCATTCTTAAATGGTTTAAAAGGGCATATTTATAAAAGCCAAACTTGAAAACCCCATTGACGAGTGACAAAAAACTTTTTGCGACTAGGTATTTTCTGAGCTGTATAAAATGTGGAAGATGCTTGCCAGACTCCGAAATCTAGACCATAGATCCTAAGTATTCCTAATTGTTCAGAGTTTCGTTAGCATGCCAGTATTCAACTCAGGAGCTAACTAACATATATGAATCCATGAAGTTGGGGTGTGCACAAAGACACGATTTTCGGGCCTGCTAAGTAATAGAAAATTGTTCAGCTTTTTGGCTGATCAACAATGGCGGATGATTTGCCATTATACTAAGGATTTAAGGATAGCTAATTAACAGATCAGTCAAACTAATAGATAGTGTAAAATGTTGTTTGCATTTTTGGTCAGTTATCTATATAGAAACATGGCTGCTTCTCCAGTGGAGTATCGTCTCATTTTAAATTTGTTCTGAATAGTGGTTAGTTAAACGCGTTCTCATAATGATTTATGTCTAAATAGCCCTTAACCTGCCTTAAATTCGTTTGAATTCCTGTGCGAGGCATAGATTAAAGGTATTTTTATGGAGTTTAACATCAATATTTTCTTACCATCGTAGACGAATAGCGAGGAGTGAAATTGAGCTCAAACATACAGGGACAGAACACTTTTAATGGCCTACAAACTCGCAAATTATACCGCCGTTTTTGCATTTCGGGCATTCTGCCTAAGGAGAAATAAAGTCTGCGAGTCAGCTCTTGAAAAAATGTTCGGAGACGGAGCATAGCTCGACTCCTGCAATGTGTTGCCGGAGGTTGCCGCGGCGAGTAGGAGGGAGCATAGAAAACTCTAGCTGAAAAGAGGCAGAGAGAATAAGCTGAAGATAAACGGTTTTTGGTTAAAATAGTTATTTTGCGCAGATATTAAAAGTTCTTGGTCACTGACATCCTCGTTGGCGCATCCGATGCACAGATAATCAGTCGGGTTGACAGTTTAAAGTGGAGAAAATTAAAATGATGTGGCGAAAATTCGCCGATTACCAGAGTTTAAAGCAAAGGTGCACTTTGCGTCTGCCAGACCTCAGAACCCCACTCTGGGAAGGTATGCCATGACCAAGGCAGAAAACTGTTCAGTCAGGGCAGTCCGTCCTCGAATTTAGCTTAAAGGGGTAAGTGGATGTTGCGCGCTGTGGTATTTGCTTGAGAATACGCGAATATGCGTAGGCGTGAAAACACTCTTTGGGGCCTTTGAGTGAAAAAGTAACCACTTGAATAACAGCATATGTTCAAGAAGATTAGAAGAGGAACATATGATGGCATTTGACAGAATTTCCTCAGATTAACCTTGGTTCATCTGATAAACACACAGTGAGACGAGAGAATTTATGATCGGTGGGACAAAATTTATGACATAAGCAGCCATTCGAAAATCAAGTCAGCCTTCGTGCATCTTGACTTCAATTAAAAAAGTGAGAACCCGTACAGGCCTGGAATAAGTTGACTTGAAGAAAGATAAAGAGACATTTTCAGGCAAAGTAGATGTTGAAGCCCGGGAGTTGATGAATGTGTCATGGCATCTGGGTGTTTTTTTTTAATATGTTAGACATATGTAAAGGAAAGATAAATAATGTTAATAACGTTTCCATTTAAAGCGAACGTGGATA
This sequence comes from Schistocephalus solidus, assembly GCA_017591395.1. Taxonomy (NCBI): domain Eukaryota; kingdom Metazoa; phylum Platyhelminthes; class Cestoda; order Diphyllobothriidea; family Diphyllobothriidae; genus Schistocephalus; species Schistocephalus solidus. The sequence goes on along the minus strand of WEDG01007494.1, from coordinate 47,482 downwards.
AGAGGAAATTGCTGCGGACCATTAGTAGAAGAGGAATGAGGTAAAGCATCTGAAGGACCAATACATCTGCTAGAAAAAGCCCATTTTCAGAATAAAAATTTCTGTAATATGCCTATGGTTTGACCACCGGGAACCATGATGTTCACCGTGTGTTCCACAGCATGGCGGGCGTGGGGACGGATGCGTACGCATGTATCAGTTTATATTGATAGTGGAGTTGCACAGCAACTACTGCAATCTCTTCGCTCTTTCTCATCTTAATCCGGTTCAAGCCAGAGTCAGGAAGACTGGAAGCGGGATCAGTCCCAGTATTTTATCATGATAAACCACACGTCTACACGTGCCACACACGCCTGTTCTGAACACGATGGGCCGCGTAATCTCAAAAGAAGAATGGGGTTATTCAGCTTCCAACTGACTGTGAGGGTCCTAGTTGACGTACTCAAAGAGACGCGTTTCAGCAGTAGTTATGGGTTGACAGTCTTTTCACTCACGGCTTTTAGTGCTCCGCGCAGTTAAAAATGCGTCAGATTTTTCTACGGAGCTTATTATGCGCTTAATCGCAATTAAGACGGAAACTCCAGGGCTGACCGCACTTTCACCTTCCCTTTCCAGGCACCAGTTCACTCTCCGATACCCTCAGCCACCTCATGCAGGGGTTTGGCACTAATGGCTGACGTGGCAGAATTTTTGAATTAATTCTTGATTTACTGAAGGCTTGCATTGCAGCTTTGAGATTTTTATTTGGTCTGCTAGTGGCTGTGGTTATAGCCATGGTTAAAAACTAAGAGAACCCAAAGATATACGGCAGGAGGTATGCAGAACACAGCGGGAATCGGTCTCTCGGTTGTACTCATAAAAATGCAACACTCCAAATTGGGACAGTTATTGCGTGGGTTCGTCCTGGAAATTGCCATAGCAGAAGCGTGCTGGAGTTTAGACCACAGACCTTGTCCAAGTCAATTATTTAACGAGACCTCAATTAAAACCGTGCGCACTGATGGAAGGCACTAAATTAGGAATTTTCCTATCTGAAAAACCTTTTTCGACCAAACCTTTGTAGCAGACTGGTACAGGGGACCGGCTCTAGCTGGTTACTTACGTGGACTTCGCATAACAATGTTATTTCTTGCATATGCTAGATCCAATTGTGTGAATCAACTAAGCAAGCAGGCCAGGTAACTCAATCCAAATCTTAAAATCGTACGGCTTAAACTTCAGTCCCCATAGCTCAGAAGATTAGAGCGTTAGTTGTTCTAAGGCCCTGCCCATTCTGTCGCAGGTAGGAGCTTCTCGGAGGCCATTCAGTTTCCAGTTAAAGCCTTGAGACCCCTTTTATTGAAACCAGTGGCAACATCCACCACTCAAAACTGCATTTGCAATTGACTGATTTGGTCATCCAGTCGATAGCTCGGATGAATAAAGAAATGATTTTCGCGGTTTAAGAGCCCTCCTCTTCTGTAAAAGTAAATTTTTTTATGGGAAATGTTAAATAATGGACAAAAGCTACTGGAAAAAATTGCTATGATTGGGAAACTGAAACCAATTAAAAAATCCAAACCTCGGACTGCAAAATGTTGGTAGTAGATTTGATGACTCGTGAAATCAAATTTTGTTCTCTAAAATTCCCCCTTATGCAAACTCTACCAAGGCTGCGTCCTTCCAAGTCTAGAAACGACTATACTTAAAAAGAAGGCATAATTTGGTTGTTTTATTAATATTTAATAACCTAAAATTAATCTGATTTAAAAGAAACCTTGAATTTTACAGAACGGCTACATTAGCCTTATAGAAATAAGTCTAACTGGAAAAATGCACGAGGATAAGGCGCAGGAAAATGAGAAAATGAGGAAGAAAAATAAGTGATACAAAATTTGGTAGTTTGTCGATGGGCACTCTGCATCTAAAACAGCATAAAGTCTGTCGGAAATGGAGATCGGTAGATTTCCACAGTGATTTCTTCAATGTGATTATTTAGCACACAAGGGAGATTCTCAATCTTTGTTTTCTGACAATTTCTTTTGATAACAGCAAGAGAGTTTCGCAGGGATACAACCCAGGCTCTTTGCAGAAATAAAAGTAGATAGAAGATAATATGAAGGGAGACTAGTTGATGTTTAACAGTACGATTATGTTAGTGCGCATTATGTCTGGCATCCCTCTTTAATTGTAAGAAGAGGAGCACTTTCGTTTCTAGCTATAGCGTCCATTCTGCATCTCGGAATGCTGTCGAGGCTGTAGACATCCATCAATATACCGGTCTGTACGTTACTCTCCGAAGTTGATCGCCACCCAAATCACCACCTTTTGACTGTTCTTGAGGTTTATTTCCACCTACGACCATCTGAGCTTATTTCGCAAACTTTTATAAAAAGAGCTAATCGCAAAATTAAAGACTCTCACAGAATGTGGGCATGTTATAAATTTTGTTCTTAGCAAATAAAAATGTTTATCTAACAAGTTTCCTATTAGTAAGGTTTGATCTTAGCCTTTTGCCGGGATAAGTTTTAATTCTTGCGTCCGTTCCCAATTATATTCACAGAGAACATCGGCAGATTTTCACAATGAATAATCTCAATGGGCACATAATTATATTGTTTAGTGTACAACGAAAGAAATTTTCATCTTTCTTCGTTTACCTTTTTGTTCCGCCTGCTTATTTCTGGACACAGCTTGATCATTAATAATACGCAACAGAGTGTCCATTCTAATGTTGAGCATACTTGCTAACGACTCACGTGGCAACCCTTCCGCTGCTAATTGCCGCATCCGGTCGTAGGCCATTGCAGGAAAAAACTGTTTGGACATCTTTAGCATGCGCCCCGACACAGAAAGTGGACAGCATGTTACTGATTCTCCAACCTTGATAACTAATTCTCGGTTATTTAAAACAAACTGCAGTCAAACAGGTTTATGGAACATAAAGCAAGAAAATTACCAAACAGAACTGCTCACACAAAATCTGCCTTTTATTTCTTGAAAACAATGAGAATTCTTTTTCTATTTTTATCCGATCCTCATGGACGTCAAATCTAATTTTTCATCCTCATGGGTATTTTATTGAAAACTTTTCATGCTTCTATCAATGGTTGGTGAAAGAAAAAGGTGTACAAACCAAACGTTTTTCACTAGCGAATGAAAATTGTTGGATATCCAGAAACGTTGATTTCGTCCACATCTGGCCTGTTCTCCTTTCATAAAATGGACAGGAAATGCTTTCTCCTTTAGCAGGTAGCTTTCGGACCCTCAGATCAATTCAGAAAAACACAAATAACAACCCCGACTATGTGCCGTATTACCAACATAAATTCCCCTCCAGACATATTATGAGTTAGACTTTCTCCTGTACACATTTTTTATGTGATTTATCTTTATTTTCATCACCCAGGGGTGACCATCTGATGGCCAGTGTCATAACCTGACATTTTTGAGTGTGTGGTATTCCCAAGCAAACGTGTTTAGTCATTTTGAGGACAAACTCCAGTTTTACCCTAGGACACCCAATTTTTCAGAATAAAATTTTAAATTTCAGTTAAGAATTTGGAAGCTCACAATTACATCGTGGCGGAGAAAAGAACTTAACGTAATCTTTAGGAATGTGACTGCCAACTGCGTTAAGGTAACTTCATAATGGGCGAAAGATACGGTCATGAGATTTCAGACAAAAGAGGTGAGGATTTTGATTTGAGAATTCGACGTAGTTTCATTGACCGTCCATCAGAAACAACATCAAATTTGAGCAAACCTGTTTTAAGCAACATCGAAAAGTCATCTTAATTTGGCTCCCCTGTGCAGTTCAGAACTTGAAAATTTCTTTTTTCGGAAATCATTTGAGTTCAGTTTCCCATTCATTTGAATTGTGTTCGGTGGACCCTGCATAATATTTAAAGTTTACAGCGAACTATTTACTTTAGTGCAAAATGTAGAGGCTGTTCGCTCGCCAAAATCAATACTTTATTCCACTTAGATTTCAAACTCGTACAGGAATCTCTCGTTAGAGAAAAAGTGGCGACAAAATAAGGCACAGTTATAGGAGGCAGGAGTCAATTGTACGCAAGTCAGTAGTTTACTGCGCTGGGTTCTGTATGCCAGCACCCGATGGACTTAGTTCACATTAGAGACAAAGACATCCATCAATTTACGGCATAAGGGCGATAATGTTCTTCGTTTGGTGGTTAGATTCGTGATTCTTTTCATGGGTATGGGTAGCCATTGGTAAAAATCAGTCACCCTGTCATATAGTCATTTTATAGTCGGGTATGCGTGACCCAAGCATACGTTTAGTCGAACCAATTTAGTTACAAGAACAGCTGACGCAAGGGGTGCGATACAATACGCCCGAATGATCACTTGGAATTAAATGGGTCCTTGAGGATCATGACCCTGCTGCGTATGATAGCATTAGATCGGTGCATAATTCCGACACCTAGTTCCGTAGCAATGCGCTTGGTCTCCTCGGGTAACTCTTTGATGTGAGACAGCACATGCCCTGCCATAGGTGGGTCCTCCGGCGACGAAAAAGCAGGCAGGGGCTTATGACGCCTTCGGATAGTCACCAAATAGTTGCTTCATGTTTTTTAAGTTTCATAACCTCGAAATTTAATTCGTATGTCATTTTAGTTAACCCTTTTGCTCCGCATATTTATATTGACAATAAAGTTCACAGCTGGTTACCATAGCCCCCTAGACTGCATAAAATTAGTACTGAAATGACCGTGTCCATGCGTTACCTTTACGTGCGAATAGTCACCGCCTCCTGGCTCCAAATTCCAATAGACCATAAAATCCTCTTGAATGTTCAATCACCAAAAGACATATTCCAGTAGATATTTTTATCACCAGTACGTTACCCAGTGGCATCCGCCCATACAGGCCTTGCGTATCTCATTTTTATATATATTCAATGGAAATATAATCCAGTAGAGTATGTACCCCTTCTTGCCAACCACAGTGTTCAACTAGCCCCTGCAATCGCCGAGAGGCAGACAACGATGAGACAGTGGAGCAGTATCTGCGCGAACTACGTACTCGACGTCTGCTGCCCTGCTACGCCCGACCGTTGCGCCTGGAGCTCAGTCCCGAACAACTGCTCGAGCGCAGCGCCCGAATAAACCAGAGCGGATGGCTAGAGACACTGGACCGGTACAGCCATGGCCACCGCTGGCCAGCGCCCTTTCTTCCCCTCAAGGTCATCGAGTGGTTGTCCGAGATGCAGAGCCAGACTGACGGACTGCAGACGCCACCGCGCTCGCGCCGAAATGCCGACCTGATGGCGGCGGCACTCATGCATCGGCTCTACCCGACCAGCCTCCTCTTTCACAGCCCTCTTCTGGCCCACTCTGGTGCTCATTGTGGGCCTCATGCTGACTACTGTCGCCTACGCTATTGATGGGTGCAAGGTCTGGGTCACCGATATGACTGTTATTGCGTAGTACGAGGGCACCTTGTAGTCACATTCAAAATCTTCTGTGTTCACACAGCCCGATGTTTCCAGTAATCGAAGTAAAACCAAGTGTACCATGTATTTTGGGGTGTGGTAGAAAGCAGACGATTTTCCTTTTACCTGGACTGTTTGGCCATTTAATTAAACAGCAGTTACTTGGCATTTTATCCCTTTTTTTCATGTTTTTAACGGTAAAGGTCATATTTTGACCGATTGGGGGAAGCGTAGGCCAAACGGAAAAGAGACGATTTTCGGCAGACCGTGGAGTTCATTTTCTTCGGTGGCAAGAAGGGGAACCACAAGTGAGCCAAGAACTCGATAACGGGTCCTGTGGGACTGACAGGCAGCGTGACATACAGTTTAAAAGAAGATTACCGTTGTCATTTTTCCGCGGAACTTTATGCTCGAATTATTCATTATCAGGCCTCGGAGTGAGGCATATGGTCGAATGATGATGTCACTTAAATCAAGGTATATGTTGGTAAGGATTAGGTATACGACCCCCTAAACAAGAATAGAAACGTCTGACAAAATAATAAAGGAAGAGAGAGAGGTATGATTTATTTTGCAAGCATGCTTTTTAAACTTTTCAGTAAAATATCCTCAATTTATCGTGCATAATATTGGGCACACAAACTACAAAACACTTGTCAATCACAAACGAATGGCCGAAGACTGCAACTACGGATCTAATAAAGAGGCAACATTGAATGAGTCGCAAAATGTAGATCAAATTAAACTTCCAGCAAAAGAAATAATTAAGAAAGAGGGTTAAACATTGATATATATTTTGCGAAATAGGTCAACTGATGTACATATATAAGAATGGAGAGCAGAAACTTGATGGCTCACTTTCGAAATCCCGCTCCTACGCATCATTCCAGAAATATGAAATAGTCCCCAGTTCTAAGCCTAAAATTTGTCCTAACCTAGATCTAAACTTCAGCTGAGATATGAGAAAAATGAGAGGATAATAAGAAGCATTTAGCGTCAATATATTCAGGTAACGATTGTTACTGCGGATACAGAGATAGTTTTTGTGCGTGAAGGACTGGCTTGTGTAATCTGACTGTGGTCATTTCAGCTATTGCTCTAAGGCACTTTCTTATTTTGTTTTAGGTATTTATGTGCGACCTTTTAAAGCACTCAGAAGGTTTTGTCAGAGCCACAGGATACGGGGTATCAACCATATGCGCAAGAATGCGCCTAACCTCGTCCGATTATAATTTGTCTGCTCACCACAAAGTGCGTAGAAGTGAGATCGACTCCCAAGTCGCGGCTCATCCGATGAGACCTGGCCAAACAATCAACATCCATTAGGCCGAAATTTAAGGAGAAAGGAGGCTGAAATCGCGTAAAGCACGACCTGGTGTAATTATGATTCATTGACTGTCGTCTACTAAAAAATTGCAATGAACTCGCCCTCCTTGGCCCGGGCAGGCGTGGCGAGTGCAGACGAAAACTGCGCGTTGTCGGTGAGCCCGATGGTTGAGCAATCATCACGCAAACATCCAAAATGGGTGACTAAATTCGCATTTTTAACTGCTCGAATGGTAGCTATCAAGCAATTATCACATTAAAGGCAATCCTCCTCGATAAATGGGGAGCCGTCAATTTTCATAATTATACGGTATCGTGGCAATTGCCTTCTGTAAATACTGAAATTGTTTGTTCAAGAAGCAACCGTATCTGACAGTTTGTTTGATAATGGTTTCCAAACGTCCGGCGAAGTACGCTCTTGTCACAGCGATCTCATCTAATTTTTTAAAGTCTTTTCAGACGTTATAATCGCCATTTACTCATTCCTATTTCTGTCAGTTCAACGGACCAAGCGGCATATTCGACAGTTTAACTTTTTGCGGTTAGATCAGGACGTCTCAGTTGTTATTGGAGATACACAGCCATAAAACATTCCGACAGTGGGGTATGGAGGCACGCCTAGGCACGGGTTACCGTAGAGACAGCCACCTGCACCCTCTACCGCATCCGGTCTTCTCGACTCTGTCACGATACCCGGCTCGGGTTGGTGAGGAGTAGAGTGTGTGTTAGATGCTGCGTTAGTCTACTGTCCCTTTAAACCAAATCTCGCGCCACTCACCATCCCTGCACCCATTTTGTTGTGTCGCACACAGTAGACATCATTGAAAATCAACGGTCGAACTGTCGTGTATTTTGAAACCCCATAAACAGCCATGAGAATGACCATAAACTAAGAATGAATCAATAATTTGCTCAACTGCTCCGGAAATATCACTGAGCGCACTAGCGAGAGTTGAATTTAAAGGAGCATTGAAACATGTAAACCGGATCCATATTAAATAGGATACTACAGCATGGCAAACCGTACTAGGCCCTGTAAAATTAAAAGCATTAAGAAATTGTAAAATCAGCTGTAGTCAACAGTTGAAAAGTCTTGTGGGCATTAATTACAAGAATACACCTGATATTAGGAGTAAGAATTCTAGAAAACCATATCACTCTCAGGTCTAAATGACTGCTTGCGCCGAATGTAGTTTAATACCGGATATCCCACAGTGAAGTGGTGCTATTTGCATCGTGTTACAACGCACATGACATCAAAGTTTGTTGACAAAGAGAACTAGTGTGCCTGAAGTCGTATTAAAGTCGGCGAAATTACTAAGTACATGGTTGCAAGTGTTTATTAAAAATCCGAAAACCATACCCTTCAGTTGTACTGTTAAGTGGTAGTCGCACGTATAACCTGACCGACTAGCTGGCGTGTCGACTCGTCATTCTTCCAAGTGTCCAGCTTGCTTGTCCGAACCTGACCTGCGAATGGCATTGAAGATGGTCAGCTTGAGGACAGCGTTCGCGCCAAGCAAAGAACGACCCGATTCTCAGAAATTGACAGAAGGTCAGTATTAAAAATATATCTTACTTTTGTTGTGCAGATTTCGTATTTTCTGTGTCAGAGTTTGTTAGAACTACATTGTATGATATCCACCCACATCAATTGAATCAGGCGTGCAGTATACAACTTATCTCAGAGGCAGGTGCATGTGACATTTTAGTATTTTTTTCAGCGCAAGATTATTTTTTACTGGACGCCTACGCCTAGACTGCCTTCCGTAACTTATCTCTTCCATTTTCCCTTCCTTGGCTTAGTAGTTCGCCCGATTAGATAAAATAGAAGAAAACGAGGATATTGGAGCTTACCAGATAGCTACAGACTATAGGCGGGATTTTTAAGTCCCGCTGACCATGAGCTAAATCAAACTTGTTAATTATTTCCTTCTTCAGCCAGTACCCATTAACCAGCATATGATTAATAATAACTTGTCGTAATACGGTGATCTCCAACTCTCCTCCGCTATTGAGATCAGAAATCGAGTCAAAAATCTGGGTTCTTTGGATTAAACGGTTTCCTCTTCCCTCGAAGCCCCTGTTCAGGTAAACAGTTTTAGCCACAAGTTGAGGTTAAGGAAAAATCTAATAAAGTAGATTAACCAGATAAGTATCGGTGATAGCAAACCCAATGTAGTAGGCTTTAGATAATGCAGTTTCGAACAAATTCGCTAAAGACCGCTTCAGACTTCTGTGAACAAGTGAGGGAAATAGTATGCAACAGTTCTGACTGGGAGTGGAAGCAGTAGTGGAAACTCTCCCGATATATCGCTCATGTATTCCACAGTCTCCCTTCAGATTCACAAATGTTGACTGTTATAAAAACACTATTTTGTGCTGCAAGTAGTTCTCTACTACTTATCATAGCACTCATGGGAAAGTTTTTAAATATTCCAAAAAAATTCCCTAGCATAGCGAAGGTGCTTTTGTGTTACTGCCGTATATTTGCATATCATGTGGACTAGAAGCGTGGATAACGCAACCTTCAGCTCGAACATGTGCCAATTTTTGATGGTGCGTATAAGACACTGTTAACTTGGTGGTGGAGGAAGTAAATAACTTTTGAACTTCTGCGTCCTGTAAAAGTCAGTCAGATGAGTCTTATTGGTCGTAAAGAGCGAATTCTAAGAACCACTTGATCTTCGGGGACGTTATTTTGCTTGCGTAGGTTGTCGAAACTATAAAATAAAACTCTTCTGGTCATTTTTTGCCTTTCAGTCTAGTTATTGCATCCTCTTATTACACCCGCTCCCTTCCATCGCCTTTGTTTGCAGTCTTAATGCGCATGTTTAAACCTTGTCACTTTTCGAAATATGATAAGTGCTGCCTTTGTGTGTTTGAATAGGAACCGACGCACCAGCTTAAAATAGGTTCCCTTGCGGTAAATTTCGAGAAAGGTAAATAAAGCTGGGTCTTAACACTAGCACTTAACCTAACATACAACTAAACTCCTACCTTACTCTAAACCCTGGTCATTCCCTAAGCCTAAAGCCTACAGTTGACAGGATAGTAACCTTAACCTGTACCGAAATCATGATCCTAACGCCAATTCTGACCTTAACCTCAAATTGGATTTTTAAGACCACGTAATTTCCATTTGAAAAGCATCAAGTTTTAATCTTTATTAATGCTCCTTTTAAAGCATACACCATACACCAAATCCATTGCAAAATTTCAGAAACCCTTTATACTATCTTCTTTGTTACACATGCTCGAACCAAATGAAAATGCAGGTCAAGTTCAAGATAAATCGATAACTTAAAAAAGCTTTTCCAAGCCTTAATTGTACCCTTATTGAGTATACAGTTTGAACAAACCGTTATTATTTTACCAATTTGTGCATTTTTGTGTATGGTTTTGAATATATATATATATGTGAGGCGCCGTACTGAACCTACCTCCGACGATGGAATCTTGTTTGATTTTCAAACGTCAGGATATTAAACCTATTGTTCCCGTGATCGCCTCTTCTTCTGATTTATGCCCGGGGACGCGCATTTTTGCTTCAATTAGCAATAATATATGTATATATATATATATATATATATATATATATATATATATATATATATATATATATATATATTAAATAAAGTTGAGTTCTTTGGGAACAAAAATAACTTTATTGCGTAAATTTTTGAATCTGGTGCCCCAGTTCGTCGTCAGACAAAATGGGAGATGTACAGAAAACAGTTAACCTTAAATAATGCCTAACACAAGATTCTATGGTTGGCTAAAGTTTGAGCCAATAGACATCCGGATTTTGAAGTTATCTGATCGATAGTGGCTGTTTTCGCCTCCACTTGACCTTGAGAAATTTGTAATTGGCATCTAAATCGATATGCCTGTTAATGCATGCCTCGTCTGAGTGCATTGCCTCCAGGAATTCGCGGCCTCTTCTTGTTGGGCAGGCGCCAACGATGTGGGTATCATCCCATCCAAATAGGTGTCCTGTGTCCAGTGTGTGCATGGCTACCTGCGATAAAGGGTCTCGTCTTCTCACCGCTAACTGATGTTCATGTAAACGGGTGGATAGAGATTTTCCGGTTTGGCCACAATAAACTGCATCACAACTGGTACACGGTATCTTGTAGACGACTTCTTTTCTATTGAAATAGCCAACCCTGTCCTTAGGGTGTACAAGGTTGGGTGCGCAAAGTTGTTGTTGGTTTGTGCGCTATTTGTATATTGTGTTTCTTGAGCTGTCTTTCAACGAGCTCAGATACATTTTTTACATAAGGGGGGGTTCGCCAGTTTGTTGTTTTTGACGCCTGGGAGGTCGTAGCTCTGGAAATACCTTTTTCTTTTAATTTTTGTCGTCGCCTGCATCGACGGACAAAGTCAGGAGGATATACATTTTGGGACTTTTAACCCTTGCAACTGATTAGTAGTTTTCAATTTGAAAAAGTTCAATTACAGTTGAAAGAGACGTTACTAACCGTTCTCTAAGTCAGTAATCTCAGGTGAAAAGTCAATTTTATGATATCTGTGTCCAAAAGTATCAACATTTCCGTTCGTGACTTTAATAAAAGTCAGCCATGATACGTTAAGTAAATAGAAAACTGCATTTTGTTGACCATTTAGGGGACGTTTTCTGGTGCTGGAATGCAAAAGTAAGAAGAGTAGCTACGACTGCATATATTCCGTCAGTTCTAACCTTCAGTCCGCACTTTTCGCGAAATTTCCATGAGGATGTTGTGCAGCTACCCGTGGAAAAAAATTTCAGTAACAGGAGCTTTTCTAATATATTTGACATATTTACCATGTTCGATTAGGTAGTTCAGGAAATTATTTAGTTCTGAACTGTAAGAGTGCTCAAGTGAGCGTTTCAAGAGTACTGAATGCCAGCGCTTTTTGTTGAACAGACTTTTGGCTTCAAAATTAATTTTCAAAAAGACGCATTTTAAATACAATTTGCAGAAAGTAAACTTTTCATCTGTACTCTCTAGAAAATCTCCCTAAGTGTGCATAAGACAGGGCAGCAAATGCTGCTATCGGAGAGTGATCGTGATAAGGGCCTGGGAAGCTTCTCCGCAACAGATATAGCTGATGAATGCGTCCTATGTGTATTAGGACTTTATAACATGTACCTAGTCCCGCAAAAGGTTTCATCTTCGACATAGATTGAATAAATTCAAGTTAATGTTCGCTCACTGAACTGGTAAGTGCAATTTTCAACTGCGTTTTCGATTAGGGAATGTCGCTTAAGTGGGCTGGGAATATTGATTATCTTTCAACCTTATTTAATGATATCCGCATAGGCCAGGATGTCGGCTTTTGAATCTCCGTCTTTTGGGTCGTCTAAAAACACACAACGTGATAGCACATGACTACGTAAATAGTATGATTCCTTTACTTATCGTCGAAGCCCTTAATACGTTTAAACACATTTTATAAAAGCATAGGGTAACAATCATTTTATAGTAGTATTTTGGTAGAAACTCCCTCCTTTTTAAAACCTCATAATTAGGTGAAGGGTGTATTTGGGTTTTAGAACATTTTTTCAGATTTTCGAATGATTTTGAGACGGGTAGGCTATTTGTATTTGCGCTTAAGGTTTTCATTCTATAAAGTCTATGCCTTCTGTTTAAAAAATAACTTTGATTCCCCTAGGTCGACTCTATCGCATACATCATGAGGGGTAATTACTAAACGTACACTTAGGAAACTATATGAGTGGACATCAGACGCTCTTAAAATATCTCATAAATAGAACATTTTAAATCATAAATATACTCTTCCTTTGAGTATAAAATTGGAAGAAAATTTGATCTGACAATAAATGATTACAAGAAAGAATACGTTTCTTACTTCTCCTTCTTCTTCTTTTGCGATAAAATACATTTGAAGGTTGAATGGAAGAATTTAATAAATTAAAAAGTGCAGGACATGGACTAAAGTGACCGGGATATGACTATTTAGTGTGACACTGAAACATCATTGAAACACTTTTCCGAGGTTTAAGCTAGTACCCATGTTCAGAGTACGCTATACACCTCTTGACATTTGAATGCATAAGGGCATCGAAAATGAATATAAAACATGCATACTATTCAACTGGTGACTTTGTATCAAGTGCTGTATCCTCAGGCAACTGAAAAGACATGTTTTCAAAAGCCGGCATCCTGGCCTATCTAAAACATCATGAGACCGTGTTTAAAGACAATAAATATGTCATAATCAAAAACGCACTACAGAATATTGGCTAACATTTCATGCTATTGGTTACTGACTGTCAAGGTGTGGCTATCCTTGCTCAAGTGCCCAAATTGAAAAAGAAAATGAGTTCGTTTGGTGGGATACAGTGGTGTGTGCTAACCAGCCCTTGCTGAAAAACGAAACACGGGAGATTCATACTGCCTGACGTGGGTAGTGGAGACTGATTACAGCACGGTGAGGAGCCATTGAGAAATGAGTCCAGGCTTGGTCCGCCGGTTCATCCGTCTTGGTATGACTGACTGGCTCAAATGAGTAGTTTAGAAACTGATATTCCAGTCCCACTTGAGTAATTGGTTCTGTTTCCATACAAGGAATTTTTCAAAGTTGCGGACTAAGATAAACCTTCGGCGCTCTTGCTGCCTGCGACAGTCTTGGGTGAAGGCGAAATATGCACTGTGATTGATGTCAGCATCAACGCGTATGCCCCGCTATCTGCTAATAAAAGAAGATGTATTTTCACTTAAAATTTTTACGTCTGTTGCGTACGCTGAGAACGCTGAATACTCGGTGAATGCGACAGTTTCATCGACTTCTATTCATAGCAACTAGCAGTCCAAATCACAAGGGAATAATTGACTTTATTTACCGTATTTAGATTACTGATAACAGTAAAAGCCCATACACGCGTTCCCCTGCTTTGTTTGCTCTTATATGCCAAAGCTGCGAGTAACAGCTTCTAGGTAATAGCGAGTCCCCAGCAGACTTTAGTACACCAATCAATATTTATAAACTACGGAATATACGTTGGTAGGGTAGGAATAGTACACGATTCTTCCATTTAACTTTGCGTGTTTCAAATCAAAATATTCATCTCAGCCCTCGAACAGAACCCGGAATGTCTACTGTCAGTGAATTAACTCAGACAAAGTTAAAAGGTTGATGATTTCTTCATTTGCAGTGTCTCAAATGGAAAGTTCAAGGTTTTATTTTAGCCTGACTAGGGAGAGGAATAGACACTGTTCATATTCATAAATAGATGCGTAACTTATTAGCGAGCTTCCTTCTGTTGTCCTTCAGACATTACATACTGTGAAACATGACTATTTACGTCGTTAAATGTTTTCCCATATCTCTTGAAGGCTCTTATATATTCAAAATTATTGGGTTATTTATTATTTATTTTGTAGTAACGAGGCGCAATCATATTTTTGCACTCCTGAGGTGGGAAATTCTGCCTTCTTTAAAATTCGTGCTCTTAGAACAGGGTAGGTTTTTGTTTTAAAACTATTTGCAATTATGAGATAATTTATGATGTTTATTCATAAATCCTGCTATCTCTTAACTTATACATGCTGCTCGCAAATTATGCCACAGAGTCGAAATTCATAGCAAGATTTTATGAGAACTGGCACCTTCTTGCTCGCCTGTAGAAATCAATGATATTCTCATGCAGAAAATGAACAGCGTGAATTTCTGAGGAGAATAAGAGTAACAGCTGGTCAGGTCCAAAATTATTCGGAGTCGGAAACGTTTTTAAACCGAAACATCGCTTTGAGTGAATTCACTCAAGTATAAACCGAGTACAAGAAACAATATTTGTGTGCATTTTTACTACAAAATTTATTTGAAAAGAAAAAAAAATTGTACCACAAAAACGGTCGTTTTTTAAAAACTGTCGTTTTTGCAGAAGGCTGGGGATAAACCTCGTTCAGAACTTCGCAGCCAGGCGTGACTAAAATATATTGGAAAGATGCCGTATGATAATAAATATTATAACGCTATTTAAGAAATCTTTTCTGATAGAAAACACTTCAGAATTTCTGTCGGCATTTCCCGAGATAGAACATGCATTTGATAATACATGGGAGTAAGAACCCCCACATGTACTTCAAATGGCATTAAAAGTGCTAGCCCGAGCCAATGATAAGATGTCCAGACTAATCCTGGAACGTTTGTCCTCAACAGATACGCTTAACCGAGTCATCTTCCTAAATCCCGCCTACCAGGAGCTTCGTGTAAGGTTTGGGTCAGTTCCTAAGTCAGGATCAGTGTGACGTGCGATAAAGGTCCAACAAGGCTGACGACCCAACCCACAGAGCAAAGGGGGGATGGCGAACGGACGTCACGTGACCGGCGTCGCACGCCGTCTTACCGACGCGCCCACAAGGCCGAAATCACCAGTACACTGTCTGACGAGTCCGACAGGCCTGCCGACTTAAAGGCGCAGAGTAGTGACGCAGAGCCTCCAGAAACACTCAAAAATAAGTCAAAGGCGAAAGGTACGACAGCAGGGACGGGTCGCAAAAACCCGAAGGGTAATGATGTCAAACTCGCCGGAAAAGCAATCGAAGTTACAAAATGAAATTGATCAAGATATAAAAATGCATGAGCTAAACGGCAGATAAAGATTAACGAAAATAATCTTCAGACCACACGCACTTCGTCAGAGGCAAATATAAATGAGCTGTCGCCCACCGAAAGGACGACGAAAAGTGAACCCACAGTGGAAGCACCTACCCTTCCGACTCCCCAAGCCAATGGTGTTGAAGCCATTATTGGGGAAGCTACACCAACAGCCAGACGAATTATCCGACAGAACCCCCTGGGCAGAGGTTCTGTGGACCGGCCAAAATTCATAATCGTCCATGGGCTTCGTGAGTCAACCAACGAAAACCCGAGGTGCATAATTAATGATGATATCATCACCGTGTAGGAGTGTTTGAGTGAAATAATAAGAGAGGATAAAAAATTCGGGTTTCTAAACTTTTCCGATTAAATAGTACAGATGACGCAACCTCTCAAAGAAATAAATCAAGGCCCTTAAAGTTTAATTTTGGAAAAACACTTCACCGAGACCTTCAGCAGGGGGAGTCCCCGGTCAAATAGGTAGTGTTTTCAACCGGCTTCTCTGTACAAGAGAGAATGAAATGGAGGGCGCTAAAAGCAGAATTGGAGAACTTTAAATAACAGGGGATAAGTGACTGGTTATAAGGAACGAAGTGATTGAATAGAAAAACATTTTCTAGCCCGCCATTTTGACGAAAGTCTCACGGTCGAAGAAAAAATTCAATGCAAAAATCTGCACAAAATCAAGTTCTATTGCGGAACTATGCAAAGCCTCTTGTATATGCACACATCAAGTGAATATATCGGTCCATTTGCCGCAAATGATGATGGCGACATAGCTGGCTTGCAAAGTACAACTAATGGAGGCGAATGCCGCATTCCAGATGTGTTTATAAGTGAAGAAGAAGAAGGTTGTTCGTTCATCGGTATCATGTATTTATTCGTCGGAGCTCTCGCACTCTTACTGGAGTACATCGTCAGAGATAAAACAGCAACAAAAACGAGTAAAATTTATAGAAGGGGGCAGGGTCCAATCAGACACCACTGGCACCAGTCCTGAGGTGACTAGGCAGCACCCTGTATACCGGCGCCAGATCGATAAATCGATTGACCGAGTAGGCATCGGAGGCCCAGGCTTCAATCACTTCTCATCTT
The DNA here is from genome assembly GCA_017591395.1 of Schistocephalus solidus. NCBI lineage: Eukaryota > Metazoa > Platyhelminthes > Cestoda > Diphyllobothriidea > Diphyllobothriidae > Schistocephalus > Schistocephalus solidus. The sequence goes on along the minus strand of WEDG01007494.1, from coordinate 31,014 downwards.
GTCTTGCATCTGGCGTGGGCGATTAGCTTCATGGCTGTGCAGGTAAACTCGTGACCCGTTTCGTAGGTGTGGGCAGCCACTTGCGATAAACCGCCACCCCGTCTCACAGCAAGCTTATGCTCGTTCATGCGCGATCCAAGCATACATCCAGTCTGTCCTGTGTAGTTACAGGAACAGTTTTGGCACGGGATGCGATACACTACTCCCGACTGCTCATTTGGATTTAATCTGTCCTTGATTCTCATGACCTTACTGCGCATGGTAGCTTTGGGTCGGTGAGTGATTCCGACGCCAAGTCCCGCAACAATGCGCTCGGTAGCTTCTGTAACGTTATTGATATATGGCATCGCATGCTATAACGTAGGGGTTGGTTCTGGTTGGGATCCTCCGGGGGTGAGCATGTAGGCAGCGGCTTATGAATGCCTTCGGATAGCCGTTCCGCATAAACTGGTGTCTGATGTAACAGGCCTCACGTGCGTTTTCCACCGGGTTGCTGCAATGAGTCTGGATGCACTTGAATAGTGTTCTCACAAAGTTTCGTTTGTGAGCCATCGGATGGTTACTGTGAAAATTTAGAAGCTGTGTGGTATTTGTCGCTTTCCTGTAGACAGCCGTTTCTATTTTCCATTGGGAAGTCGCCTGACGAGTACATCTTGGAAAGGGAGGTGCTGCTCTTTTTCTTCTTCCCTCGTGAATTGTATATCTGGGAAGATTGAGTTTAGGTGATCATGGAAATGCTGCAGCATGTTCCTCTTTACGATAACAAATGTGTCGTCTACGTAATGGCGCCAAAAGATTCGCTGTTGTTGGGTGAAAGCGATCTTCAACTTCCATGATTTACTCGTTAAGTGACGTTCCCAACGGCGAAATAGAAACGGCTATTTTCATGACAGGGACGAACACCACGGAGCTTCTCAATTTTCACAACAACCATCCGGTGGCTCACAAACAAAGCTGTGTGAGAACACTGTTCAAACGCATCCAGACTCATTGCAGCAACCCGGCGGAAAAAGCCCGTGAGGCCTGTTACCTCCGCGACCAGTTTATGCGGAACGGCTATCCGAAGGCGTTCCTAAGCCGATGCCTACGTGTTCGCCCCTGGAGGACCCAATCAGAACCAACCCCTACGGTATTGCATGTGAGGCCATGCATCAAGGAAGTGCCAGAAGCGACTGAGCGCATTGTTGCAGGACTTTTTGTCGGAATTGCACACCGACCCAAAGCTACCATTCGCAGTAAGATCATGTGAATCAAGGACAAATTAAATCCTAATGAGCAGTCGGGGGTAGTGTATCTCATCCCTCGCCAAAACTGTTCCCGTAACTGTACAGGACAGACTGAACGTATGCTTGGATCGCGTATACTCGAGCATAAGCTTGCTGTGAGACGCGGTGACGGTTTATCGCAAGTGGCTGCCCACACCTACGGAGCGGGTCACGAGTTTAACTTCGCAGTCATGAAGCTAATAGCCCACGCCAGATGCAAGACAAGCCGAGAATTGATTGAAGCCTGGGCCTACGATGACAACTCGGTAAATCGATTTATCGATCTGGCGCCGGTATACAGGGTGCTGCCTAGTCACCTCAGGACTGGTTTTACTGGTGTCTGATTGGACCTTGCCCCCCTCCTATAAATGTTACTCGTTTATGTTGCTGTTTTATCGCTGACGATGGTCTCCAGTAAGAGTGTGAAAGCTCCGACGAATAAAGACATGATACCGATGAACAAACAACCCTTTTTCTTCTCCACTTATACATTCAACTAAACTAAAATGTATCTTTACTAATGTCCTAAGCCTACTCCCTAAGTTGCATGAGCTTAAGATATAGGTATGTCAAACTTCGCAGATATCTTCTCCATAACTGAAACGTTGCTAACCGCGAAGTTGGACGATAGTGAAGTTACTCTCCCGGTTTCCAGTTATTCAGAAAAGATAGAGCGGGACTTCAAGGTGCGGGTATGCTGACTTATGTCAGATATGGCCTTTTTATGTCAAAAAACGGAAATGTTCGCGTGCGAAACTGAAGCCATCTGGCTCACCATTCGAACGCCGGGGTCCCAAGCACTTGACATCCTAACGGTCTACCGACCACCGAGAAACGATCCGCAGTCAGACATTAGTCTAATAGACGATTAAGAAGCGTTTGGTAGTCGATCCGAAGTCATGATTATGGGCGACATTAACGCTCCGAATATCGATTGGGAATCTGAGCTCGGCAATAGGCTCGGAATTAAACTTCGCTCACCATGATCAGAAGTCATACGTTGCAATTGGAAAATAGGCATCCCGAGAAGTATAATTAAAAGCAACGAAGTTCTATGGGAAACAAATAGAAACTTTATAAGGCAGATTTTCGACGCTTGTTGCCCAGATCCCAACGATTTTACACAAACCAAAATCAGTCAACAAATTTTGCAAACTTGTCATCCAGAATCCTCACAATAACCGAAGAAAGAGTACTTTCCAAGGGAATGAAATAAAATTTTTCTGATTCAAAATACATAGATTTCCTTGTGAATTTGGAGTCAGTCATTTCAGCAGACGTTTTTACAGATGATGAACGCTTCACAATATGGAATAGCACTGTACATGCCTTAAGGCACCGAAATCCTTTTTTAACCCTATCTCATGAAGAGAAGAAGGCATGAAAAATCTTCAAAACCGATAACAGGCTCCTACCTGAGGACAAAGGAGGTTCAATAGCCATTTTGCTCAAAGTGTAATAGGATTATATATGCTGCCATTGTTACAAGCTAGTTCAATCTATGAACCTCGTAAAGCAGACACTAAAAAAACGCAGACTTCAACTACAAAAAGGGTTAAAAGCGTCTTACAGGGAAGAAGCAAATAGCAGGAGATATTGCCTAGTCCCTAAGGCAAACCGAACCGATCATAGCTAAAATCTATGGATTACCTAAGGTTCACAAAGCCGAAGTAACATTGCGACCGATTGTTTCACTGATGGCTGCACCCAATTATGAAGTTTCTAAGTGGCTATTCCACAAACTACATCCATCGACAAGGGATTGTGAAACCTCCATCAAAATCTCTATAGAATTTCTGAACAAATTGCGAGGACTCCAGATTTCAGCAGATTAAATAATGGTATCTTTCGATGTTGTCGCTCTTTTCACATCCATACCAACAGATTTGGCATAGCAATACACAGAAGAATTACCGCAGTATTATGACATGGATGTTTCTGTATCTGCCTTGCTTGAACTCTTGGATCTATGCCTGGAAACGAAATTTTCCTTCTCACAAGGTTACTACAAACAGCTTGAGGGAGCCCCTATGGGTTCACTGATCTCCGGCTTCTTGGCTGAAGTAACTATGCAAAAATTAGAAGCTACGGCCTTACCACAAGTAAACCCCAAATTATGGGTACGCTATGAGGATGAAACGTTTGCTTTCGTTAAAAAGGATCAGCTATAAACGCTGCATAGTGTTATGAACACAACGTTTCCAGGTACCACCTCTAGGCTCGAAAGAGAAATTGACAGTAAACTCACATTTCTTGACGTCCTCGTACAGCGAAAGACTAACGGAACATTTCAAACATCGGCTTACCACAAAGAAGCTTATGTGGAAATTATCCTGCATTACCAGAGCAACCACCCTATCTCTCACAAGCGAATTACTGTTATCACCCTACTCAATCGAGCTTAAACGCACTGTTCTGATAATGAGCCCTACAAAGGCGAACATAGTTAGTTATTCAAACTATTTTCCATAAACGGTTATCCAAGAGATTATGCAGGTCGATGTATGAGACGACAGGAGTTAAAAGAAAAAGACAAGGAACTAGATTGTTCCGGTCAAGTGCCCAAATCAAAGAACTGGCGAACACTTCCGTACATCAAGAACGTAGCTGAAATCGTCGAAAGGCACTTGCGGAAGTCATCAAATCCAAGTGGTGCACTAGCCAAATATTACACTACGATATCAGCTTTTACACCTTAAGGATAGGGTTGGCTATTTAGATGAAAAGAAGTCGTATACAAGATTCAATGTAACGGCTACAACGTGGTGCGTTGCGGGCAGACAGGAAATTCAGCCCCAACGCACATACATGAACATCAATTGGCAATAAGGAGGCAAGACCACTTGCCTCAAAGTGCAATGCATACGCTGGAAACTGGGCACAAATTGGCCTGGGACAAAACCCGCCTTTTTGCTTTCTGTCCATCTAAGGAAGGCCCAGAATTTATAGAGGCCATTTACGCAAGGAAGGAAGTCGAAGGCAACCTGAAAGAATGATGGAAGAGGCGACAAAAAATCCATACGGGAGTTCATCCCACAATTACAGCCATTGGTATGAACGACTCGGCAATATTGGTTTTTGGCACGTTTTCAATTTTAACGGTTTCGCACACTTACTTCACACCTAACGACGACCTGGGTAACCAGCGTCAAAATTTTGCCTATTAAAATTTCTTATTGTTTACCAAAGAACGTCTTTAATTCGATATATATATGGGATTGGGAATGACTAGCTGATGACGGCTAATGAGCCAGAAATGGCCATTCCGGTCTCCCTTGTCTTTTTTGGTTCAATTTTATCATATGCTACACGTCGCTATGCGACCGCCTGCGAGGGCTCTAGTCTGAGCTCCAGGGCACAACGGAACATAAAATGTTCCTTAAGCAGATCGGTGAGCCCCACACTATCATCATATTCCCGATCACAACCGACAAAACAACGAGCCCGTGGCTCAATGGTAGAGCGTTCGACTCAAATACCAAAGGTCGCGGGTTCGAATCCCAGGTTTGCCACACTTGGGATTGGGTATGACTGGCTGATGACGGCTAATAAGCCAGAAATGGCCATTCCGGTCTCCCTTGTCTTTGTCGGTACCATTTCATATGTATATATATGTATATATATATATATATATATATATATATATATATATATATATATATATATATATATATATATAATGAATCAAATCTAGAGGCGAACTTGCATCGACTCGAGGAATAGTCACACAACTGGCTCCTCCCATTCATTGCTTCCACGAATCGGCTTAACTAGCTCCGTGCACCAGAGAATGTACTATCTGGACCACACACCGCTACCAGCAGTACCGGCTCAGTAATATCTAGGAGTATGGATCTCGCCCTCACTGAAGCCACCTTTCGGTTGCTGAAAAGTAACAAAATCCGCCATATCAAGCTTGTATTTAATTAAGAAGGCGTTTGCAAAGTTCGACAAAAGGTGCTTTATTAAGGTCTTCGGGTTGTTCATGCGACCACAATAGGAATTTTCCATACGAGCCAGGAGACCGTGTTCTGTAGGTATCATTACCTGGTCTTCATGCATGTAATGACGCAGGGCTTTATAGGCCTTTGGAAGGTCTAGAGGCCTGTTGATAGAGCTGGCACCTAAAGACCATGCCTCATGGCAACTACATTTCTCCTACCAGATAAAAAAAGGAAAATGAATCTTAAAAGTGGAATTCAACCAAAATGAAACGAATACAACCCTTTTCATGAAATAATGCCCACAAAGAATTCAGTATCGCTTACTGCTGCGAGACTCCATCGAATAGGAAAGTGTTCGCTGATTATATTTTCAAGTGCAAAAGCACACGTTTACCTAAATTCAACTGGACTGGACGTCATTTGATTAAGGTAGAGAATCTATCCCCAGAGCTGTTGGCTTCACTGGAAAATCTTACCACATTATTTGCATTTCTGCGACAAAATTTGATTATTTTGCAACCGCGCACAAGTCACCATCTCGGTAATGGAATTATATTGTTTTAAGTCTGTCGGTTGCGATACCTAACCTATGAGATTACCTCAGAGGATCTAAGTTACTAAGGCAGATGTTAGCAATGTTAACGTGAAAGGTTCTCGCAAAGCTCAGCGCAGGTTTATATTACCTATCTGCAGTTACTGCTCTGAATCTTATGAGCGAAACGCTTGACGACTTTTAAGGTCAGCTGAAAGAATCGCTTACAATGACTGGATATGCATCGCCTTTTCTGTGTCAGCGGAATTCACGTCTATTTCGGGTCAGTCTGCTCGCTTCTCTAGCCAACAAGTGTATTGGCCTGATCAGTAAAAATAAAATTAACGGGATTTGTTCAAAAATAAGTTATTTACAAGCAAATTTGCAAGTCCCAGGAAGGAAATGAAAAGAAATAGACGCGATAACTGGGACACACACGTCATTCACTTAATGTTTCGTATTCCAACTCGAAACCATCTTCCAGCTGGAATCTGAAACATCCGGCGAGAAAGGCCTCGTCCGAACGCTCGTGTTTTCTAAAAAAGTTATTTAGTCAATAATTATGCGGTATGCTTTCCTAAAACTCATAATTCTGCACTGACAGCATACCCTCCCGAAACTCCTGACGCTCTCATTCCTCACATAAGTTTTCTGCATTTGTCGATGGGTGAAGTGCGCATGTGCGAAGCAACCTTTTGTCCCTGGGTCAACTGCCCTCAAGTGGAGTTGCTGATTGGCAGCTTGACCTTAGAACGTCTGTTTGCATGTCCGGGTTCGTCGAAATCAGTGAGTCTCTTCGGTGCAGCCCTCGGGTTTGACTTCACCCGTCTCAAATTCCAAGAAGCAAATATACGCTTTTTATTATCTTAAACTCAAATGCAATTTTTATTTAAATTTACGTGATTTTCGCGAGTTCTGCGGAGGTTTCTCTGAGCTCTCTTCGTTTTTGTTCCTCCTTCTTCTGCAACCTCTTTAGCATTCCATGAACTCCATTCAGATTTCGATGAGTGGAAAGTTAATGATCCTTTTTTAGTCTACGTTCTTGTGTAACCTCTTTCACTGTTAAAAACCCTTAGATAACTCCGAGTACGACCGTACAGTCACAGCGTCCTGTCAATAATATTAATCGGAAGGGTTGGTATGGCAGCTGAGGCTTTTCTCGATCCCAACATTGTAGAAATGTCCCCTACGCAGGTCCCCTTATTATACAAAACCAATTAAAATTGGTCAAAGAGATAAAATAAAAAAATTGGTGTTTTTGTAAAAATGTTGCAATGACAAAGATAGACAAAAATCGGGTATTGGTTTTTGTATGACTGCGTAAACAGGGCACGGGAACAGAAACCGACCCTCCAATTTCAGATAGGTGACCTAATTGATGAATTTCATGAACGGTAAATAATCCCATGTCTGAAACCCTAACAGGAACTCTAACACAAAACTAAATTGTAGCCTTAATCTTCATTTTTGCCCAACCCTAAATCTAAGCCCGATAGTTACCACGAGCATAAGCCTTAACCTTTATCATACTCGTGACCGTAACCCTAACCTTAAACCTAACCCTACTCCTAACCCTAAACTTAACCTAAATAGTTAACATCTTTGCCCGGAATTTGGTCCAAAACTGCATGTATTGTGGGCGGTTCCTGTTCCCGTGTCCTGTTTGGCAGCCAACCCTAATAAAATATTTCACAAATGGCCACTGGAACAATATAATGAGAAAGTATATTTTTATATCCGATTGGACAACTACTTAAGACGCAGTCCAATCGTTTTGCTTGCGATGGGAAGAGTGGCAGGAACACAGTGGGCAAGCACAAGCCAGCATAAAGAAAGCATTTAGGCAAAAAATTTACCAACAGGACGCACTGACATTGGAGCCCTGGGCTTTAGATCACGGCAACTGCAGACTTCACAAGAAGGCTACCTGATCCGATTTACAACCCATGGACAGACTGTTCCCTACCGAACCCTCCGCAATGTCTACCAAATATGGTGTATTGATGGGGACTGCAACTACATCGAGGAAACTGGATAAAAATTGCAGTTCAGCTTTCAGATCATATAAGAGAGACTGTCCACACTTTTGACATTCAAGGAGCAACCATTATAGGCCGAGTAACCTCGAAAGCCAAACGACTTACGCTTCAGGCATGGTCTTCAGGTTCCAGCTCTATCAACAGACATCTAGACCTTCCAAAGGCCTATAAAGCCCTGCGTCATTGCATGTATGAAGACCAGGAAAATATGGCTTTAACCAGAACCAAGGCATAACGCGAAGACAGCCCCGCGAAGAAACCACTGGAAGAGAAGGCAGGCTTACAAACAACCTCGACCGATGTGAATTTGCCCAACACCAGTGGCCGTCAAGCTGTACAAACATCCACGCACAGACCAAGGCAGCGAACGAGAACAAAATCAATCAGTCCAAGGCCAACAAGTTCAGTGTTTTCATTCAAAAGACTTATCGACATTAGCACCAGACACGATGACAATGGAGAGCCGGTCAAACTCTCCGAACCGTCATCGACATTGCAAACCAATTCCGGTGAGCACTTAACATTTATCTGAAATTCACCTTCGCTCGCCACAGGGTTGAATTGCGCTACATGAACGCAGCTGTTTGAAATGGTGGTTGAAACTGGACCTGGGTAAACAGTTGGAGCAAAGGGTTAGTCTAAATCTTCCGTGGTAACCTGTAGCTTCTTGATTAACACATTCCCTTTACTTTGTCCGTTCCCCACTTAGACGTCTCATAATGTAATTTAATTTAATTTAATCTAATTTAATTTAATTTAATTGATAAGCCTTACGGTACTAAACCACTGACCTTGCTGTTTTGTTTTCTGTATGAATTCGAAGTTCCTGTATTCTTTCATTCGGTATTGATGCTATACAGTGACAGGATGCAGCCGAATGAGTTGCCACGCAATTTTTTGGACTCAATAAATCCCGTTCCAATCGCTTGCTATATGTTCATTCTGAGAAGAAAAATGCTTCAAACTTCAAACTTGACAAGAAATTCACCTGCACTCGTCACAGGGTGACTTGCGCAGCGCGTTGTCAGCTGACGCTGAGGACAGGGGGCGTTTACTTCTCTTCAGAGCAGGCCACACCGGTCTAGGAGTCAATGGTTGCGCAGAAATGTACGGAAATATACACCAGGAGAGCTGTCGAAAGCAGGTAGAAGAGGATTTTGTAAACCTGCTGTGCGGACACCAAATAGTCAGCCAGTAGCCTACTGCGTTCCAATCAGAGTGTGCCTTGTGGACGCAGAACATACATGTTCGGAAGGCTAAGTGCGCTCAACGCTGGTCAAAGCCTGCAGCCTGTTGTTCTTTTGACTAGTTTTAATTGGCTGCTTGAAAAAAAGCGGAATCCTTAAAAAGGACAGTTTAGTCGCGACCTTCTGACTTCGCGTAGCTTCCTTTACTGCTCAGCAGGCGGCAATGTGCACTGAAGTCCTTTGACTAATCGACACTACCACAGTCTGAATCGCGAAGCCGGCAACTTACATGCTGAACTGTTTTCCAGTGAGACTAAAGTATCAACACCCTTTAGTCCTTTATACACATGCTTGTGCTATACCAACTTGAAAGGCACATTGAGCAGTCGATGATCTGATGTGTAACATGCCACGATACCCAATTGAGTGGATTGTAGGAAAAAAATTGGAGTTTTTATTTTTGCTTGTTGAATGGCTTGGAGGAGCAGAAAGCCTTTATCTAAAGAGGAATTCATTTCAAAATTGTTATGTTAAAGAAAACAAAGCCAGGCTTAGGTCAAATTGGACCTCTACTAACATCAAGGTTACTTCCTACACTACTTTATTGTAAAAGTGAAGACCCTTTTATTGTGTGTACTGTACTGTAAAGCAGCGATAATATACTAAATAAATGTTTTAAATCAATCTCTTCTGCAATCGCAAAATCATATTTTTCATCAAAGAAAACCAGGTGAGGGCAGTTTTAGGAAATCCCATTGTATTCTAGAAGGAAGAAAAGGTTTAAACTTTAAAAAAAGTATATTTCTGCGAAGCTTGGGGATATATTGCCGTGAAATTCCATAATAAACTTAATGAATGTCCTGGGTTTTACTAGAGTGAGCATTAGAAGGCATAACGATATATAAAATGATAGCAGGTGACATTTCGCCACCAGTCTCTTTCAGACCCAATTATTGTGAGAATTTCCTTTCGGATGTTGATTTTTTGACGCCTAGTGATTCGGATAAAAATGAAATTCGAAGGCCAACTTATCGCATGGTCGACAACAGAGAACAACAAAATCTTAAAAGATTTCTTCATTTACAACGGCATTCACCGACGTTGAATGGATGTGGTAAAAATTGCAGGATAATGCTCCTTTTAACCGAACGCAGGAAGTTCGATTAAAAGAAACTTACATCTATAATCTAATTTTTAGACAACATTCAACCTTCCCCCTTTTCATTCCTACAAATATCGCAGACATCCAATATCTCCTTACATTAATTACAAAAGTTCTACAAGACAAATAAACACTATTACATTCAGGAATAGTTGGATTTAATGCTTGGTAATTTTCTAAGCCAGTCCATTATAGATAACGTGGCAGTTGCTGCCAAACCGGCTTACAGCCGTTTTACGAAAAAAGGGACATTCAACAAAGCACTACTACAATGCACTTGGAATTTTCGGTCATTATTTTCTCGTTGTAACGTCAACTAATTATGTTTTAGGAATTTGGCAATATTTTCCAATTAACGCAGCTGTTCGATAGCACTCTATTTAACCAAACAGAACGTAAGAAGACGTGGTCACCATGGCTAGCACTAAACAGGCACAGGAGTTCCTCGAAGCTTTGTAATCAACTGCAGAAATTCTCAACCGCCACTTTGACCCAGACGTCCACTACGAGGGTCTTCGTCACGGTGTACTGATTGGTGCCTGCCTCGAAAATAGCAGCTGCCAATGCATGCTCGAAAATTCTGGCACGCTATTCTCTCCTCCCACTAGGCATGGTGCACCAAACCTGATGCTCACCATACCCCTTCTCACCTCCGGCAGCCACCAAAAATACGTTGCACTGTCTCTCCCCCTTCTTAAGGTCATCTGCCTACCTCTTTGTCTTTCACTTTTCAGTTCCTTTGACAACTGGTTGGTGCAAGCTTTTTGCCAAGTAACGAATAAAATTCTCTTTTACGACAAACTTTCTCCTTTCACTTCATCATCTCAGACTACATACCACTTCGGTTTTTCGACCTATATATGTGGACAGAGGAGAAGGTGCAGAGCCCAGGTGTTGAAATGGAAGACAAGACGATCTCTGGGAAGAACATCTATGGATCTGACGTTTCAAACTCGTACTCGAGCGCATTATCGGATACACATAGAAGAAGGAAAATGTATGCTTTCAGTAGTCCTTTAGTGCTCCCTTGTGATAGATTTATCCGCCTCTCTTCTCAATGGTCCACCTCTAGTGCGCAAGAGCTGCCTGATGACCTCATAGGGCACTGGTAAGTCGATGCTGCGCTTGATTGAGTTGGCGTCTGATTGCCAGACTTCGATAATTTCTCTCACCATCCTGCTCTTGGCTTGGCCGAACACTTGGGTTACTTCAAAGTCGAACCGGTCTAGAAAACAATCACCGGTTCGACTTTCATGGGGCCCAAGTGCACGGCCAAGCCAAAAGCAAACTGGTGAGAGAAATCATCCAAGTCTGGTAATCAGACGCCGACTCCATCAACCGCAGCATCGGCCTATCAGTGCCATATGAGGGTATCAGGCACCTCTTGCGCATGAGAGAGGGACCAATGAGAGGTGAGGCCACTAAACCCATCAAAGGTGACCCGAAAGACCTATTTAAACCATATATTTTGCCCATTCTCTATGTCCGATGATGCACTCGAGTTTGATTGGGAAACTTGGGATAATTAGGTGTTCTCGCCCAGATCGATTCTTATTTCTGCATTACGGCTTTGACCAGGAACCGGATATAGGCGGCCCCATAGGAGCCTCTTTAAGTTGTTGATAGCATTGGCCGGAGAAGGAAAAATTTGGAGTTGGAGTTTTGGAGTTGGAGTAAAGCATCGGCAGGTCCAACAGTGACGAAGGCCTGGATTAGTTCTTCGGTGCATGATCTAGCTTAAATTCAGAGGGATCAAGGTGAAGAATGAGACCACATCGAATGAAACCATTAAGTCGTCAGGTGTTACAGTGAATCCTTTTAATTTGTCTAGAAAACTTCTTGAACCTTCAATGGAGTATTCAGAGTTTTTTGCAAGTGGATGTAGTTGGTGAAATAGCCACTTTGAAATTACATAGTTTGGTGCACCGATTGAGGAGACTTTTGGTCGCAGTGGGATACCAGTTTTGTGAATTTTTGGAGACCATATATTTTGCAATAGTAAGTTCTTCCTGTTTTAAGGATTAAGCAAGAACTCCGATATTAATTTCTTTCCCGTAAGGCGTTTCAGTGTCTTTTCAATTCACGAGTTTTGGGATTTTGTGGGGTCCGCAGGCAAAGATTTGTATGTTGAATCGTCTTTTAAGAGCGAAAGAATCTTCCCTCTATAGTCTTATTTGTTTAGGATGGTGGCGGCACCTTATTTATCAGCAGGTAGAATTATGATGTTTTTTTCTTGCTTAAGTGCCTTTAGTGCTTTTCTTTCACCGCAAGATAATGTTGCGTGCATACCTCAGTTCTTCAAGGCATGCGCAGTACTGCTGCGAATTGCAAACTGTAAGATTTGCTGACGATATGATTGATTCGAAGCTGGCAAGGAAGTCAAGGTAGTTGGAATCCGCCGGATTGTACTTCATTCCTTTGCACAGCACGTTTTCCTCTGTTGTTGTCGTAAGGACTTCCGAGGATAAGCTTATAACTTTGTTTGAATCCTTGTGATTTTTATGAGAAATTCTCATCCACCTTTTCGCCAAGATGCTTCTCTTTTTAGTCGTTCTAGTTTTGTGACGTGCGTGAGGGTTTCGTGTAGTGTTTCAAATACGTTTGCAGGGAGTTAGTCATGGCAAAATTTATGTTTTGTTCTTTCAACTCCTCGACAGTGCGCATCTGTTATGAATGCTCCAAGTATTTGATAGCCATAGCGGAAACCGGTTTAAAAGCACTGGGATGACCTTATTGTTGGTTTAATCCTGATGGACTTCGGTAAAATCTTGTTGTTTCGATAACGGTGTAAAAGGGATAATTTATCTCGCGTTAAACTTTCGCGAAATGTACGCTTTTCCCATCGTCGAAAAGAAAGCAAAACAATTCGCTCGAAATTCGTACGTTTGTATTAAAATACAGGCATCCCAAGATATTCAATATGAAAAGACGAAATTCTTTGGTAAAATAGACACCACGGCTTTGAAGGTTGCCAACTGAGGTTATTTATTGGACTGTGGGGTCAGCTCAGTGTGTGTTTGTGCGGAGTGGCTGACTGGCGGACTGATTTTCAGTCTGCAATGGCTCCCTCTTAATGTTGCCTTTATGGCACTCCCTTTCAGGTGGAATCCGAGCCGACCCTCTCTGTGCTTATTGTTCTTATTTTATGTTGGACCACAGTTCATGGGCCTGCGTCCTCTCCCATCTCCGGTCTTCTTGACACTGTCTTGGCACCGGGCCCAGGTAGAGGAATGGAACAGAGAGTGAGGTAGACGCAGATAATCCAGCGCAAGTCACAGTCCCTGCACTACCCTGCTGTGGTGCACGTGAAGTATCGTCAGCATTCTCTGTCACGCCGAGCGATAATGACATCAAAACACTTCCTGTTAGACGTTGATTTTACGCGGGTCATTAAATTCGAAGCCAAAAGGATGCTGCCACCTCAGAAAACACACAGGGCAAATCCTTCTATGCTAGCTCTGCGTACTATTAGAAAAAGAATAAAGGAATGTACTCGTAAACAGCACACTTTTATGGAAAGACCATTCTTATGCCGAAAATTCATTGAAGAAAGTGTTTTGGTTGCTCTGGAGTATATTTCTCGCAAATTTTCATCATGCAACGAAGTTTCGTTCGTGCTGGAGTTTTATTTGTAAACAAGCCTTCACAATCGGCTCAACTGACTATATACGGAAAGAACTTCCCGAAGAACAAACTCTCTCGACAGCAGCTTTCGTGACTTGACGACGCCGGATGGTTTGGAGGGTCATTAAATACGAAGAGCAATTAATCTTGCAATCTGCAGTGATGACTGTCAACAATGAGGTGTTCACTACCATCGTAAAGCGTGCATTCGGTTACGAAGGCATTCACTGACGACTACTAAACACCGTCGTGTTTAAGAATAAAGCTCATGGTAGCCGATCAGAGGAGATTTCATGATAAATTAATTTACGACTATAAGCTACCACTGTCATCCCTTCCAGCTTCGGCCTGTGAAGCATTTGCGATTCGGTTAGCAGCGTGGCCTTAAAAGGATTAAACATGTCTTTGCATTTCTTAAAAATAAATTGTGTCAAGGCATGAAAACTACTCATTTTATCAGACATTCCACCAACCACGTGAAAAACGTCAATCAAAAAGCACTAATATGTTACGCTTCTAATTGTTTTTTTTCATTATTTTTTAATTGTAATATATTTCGTTTTCTGCTGTTAGCTAAACAAGGACTTCAGTACTTAATCCATCCCAACGCCGTCGTTTGATTTGACAGTTTCAGAGAAGCTAAATTATTTCTTAAGGGTGAATATTAATCCATAAACCAAACTATGTCTACCTATGAAGAAAAGTTGTTTATTCAACGCAGTATAAGGTTTGTAGATGGGGATGCCTGTGCATTACAGGGGCTTTGGTGCAACGTTCGTGATTTTTCGTATTATAAGTCTAGATCTGCGATGATCTACTTATGTGTTTCGGCGTTTTATTTTAGCTAATACACGGAAATGGAACCCACGCTTTCGGGGCCTTGTTTAAATTCCCAAGGAGATGAAGTTTAGTGCTACAATGACGGCCAGGATTAAGATCAAGTTTGAGGTTACGGTTGGGGTTAAAGTTTTGATTCTGATTAATGTTTGACGCTAGCGTTATAGCACTTACATACAGTTTTATCACAGTGACATGATACCCGCGTGACGTAAAATATACAAATAGAAAAAAACAGGTTGGACACGGTTATATGGGCCCCTCCACAATATCAAGGGTAGTGTTGGGCATTATTCCAGGGGCTTCCAGCTCTCGCGTCCAAATTTCAACCAAAACTTTCCCTTTATCCTCTTAGCCTTAACTGTAAATCTAACATTACCCAATCTAAACATAATTCGCAGCTTAGTCCTTATACTCCTAAAACTAACTCTTATACTTACTCTAACGAGTGTAATATGAGGGGCTATTATTCTTCTTCTCAATTGATAACCATAGGTACCATAAGAGAGTTGTTGCTGTGGCCCTATCTCGATTACAGGACGGAACTGTGCAATTCATTTTTCGCTTAGAGTTCCCGTTTGCGAACGAGTTCGGGCAGTCTAACTGTGACTGGGAGAAAGGCCCCATACCCGTAGATAAGCCGAGCCCGGATTTGACTGATAAAAATCGATTATCGATAAATTCGTTTTTGAGTTGGTGTCTGAACTTAAACTAGCGCACCCTTATCTGATGATGACAAATAAGCGAAGATTTCCATCTCCTGGTCTCTCGTCAGGTTAAGCAAATATATGTAACTCATGTATGCTGTGCATCTATGTATGGTCGATATGTTCTTTTTACTAGATATATTCTGCGTAAGTTCTACGTATTCCATCCGTCTTATTTTCCACTCATCATGCTTAGCCAGCAGGCTTACGCAAGACGCACTGCTGAAGACATCTGAGGGGCTGTGCTCCGATTCAATGCGGAACAGTTATTAGCAGATCGTATTTAGATCATTTAAGGCGTGGCACTTAAGGAATACCTAAACATTCCTGTTCGAAGCGGTCTCTGAAGATGAGTCCAAGCTGAAATCCGAAACGTCAGACAAATCGCGTTAGCGATCGCGTCCACTTTACAAATTTCATAACGTTGGCAGGCTTGAACCTCACAAATCCTTTTCATCCATGCATTTTCCACCTTAGAAGGACTTTCTGTTCGTTATTTAGTTAGGCTAAAGGTGGTGAACCGCGCTTGGCTGGATGTCCTTAGCCAAATGCTAGTTTTTTGAGCATTCTCGGTTTGGGAGTAAGAGTTTACGTGCTGCACCAACGAGACGTCCAAAACTGCATGAATGACTTTGACATCGACATTAATGGTTTCTACTTAATATAGGCAGTAGCATTTATTTCATGTCGTACTATCTCACATCGAAAAAAAGTCATTTGTGAAGGAAATCACGGGGAGAACGTCAAATCTTGTCCACCATCGAAGGCATCAGGCGAGTTACATCCAGTTTATCACTGAGTGCTAAACATAGCTGACTGGCGGCTGCCAGAAGAACAGAAGTGGCCACCATAATCTCCCTTGAGATCAGTTATAGAAGATTGCCGAAGGTAAATTGGCTTTTTGGCGGTGGACCACAGTGCGTGGACCTGCACCCTCTTCCACCTTCGGTCTTATTGACTCTTTCGTTGATGAAAACTCCCCGATCGTTAACGAAACTCACTCATCCCACTCTGCTTTGGGGCTTATTCTCAAGCCTAGGGTGGGGCGTAACCTGGTGTTGGGAATGACTGGCTGATGATGGCTAACAAGTCAGAAATGGCCATTGTAGTCTCCTTTGTCTTTGCTAGCATTGCTATTCTGCTTCTTGACTCTGTCTTGATACCGGGCCCAGGTGGGGGAGTGGAACAGAGAGTGAGGAAGATTCAACGCAGGCCTGCTTTCAGTATAATCCAGCGCAACTTTCCTTGTTTCTGGAAAACAGTTTGATTTCTTATACTTGCCCTTAACTGATTTTCATTTACGCAAGATGAGATTTTCCGGTTCCGGAAGGGATTTATTTGAAACCTTTCTTGCTTATATGAAAGCAAAACGCAAAAAAACGATAGGTAATAAAATAGCATAGGAAATTCCTTTGGATATCTGGCAATCTCCGGTTTCGCCCAAAATCCTGCCTATTTTTTCGTTAAACATGATTTTGAATGAAGTATTTTTTAGTAAAATGCTAACCTAATTGGGCGGACGCACTTTCTAATGATATATTATAGCCCAACTCACAGCAGTCTGACACCAGGCGACGAGCGTTCACTGATCAAAACACTAAAGGTGAGGAAAAATTAGGTAGGCAAATCTCGGGGACAGCGCGACGAAGTCATGAAATATCGGCTTTTGGTGAGCGTCAGCACCCGCTTCAGATAAATCTTTTTGCGATATCAGCAAGACTACCTTTTCATTTTCGAACAATTTTTCTCAGTGCAGTTAACCTTTGTGGTAGATTAGAGACTAAAGCCTCAACAAAAACTCTTCCGGCCTTAGGTTTTTTGACAACCTGGTAAACATAGAAAATTGGAAAGTCATTTTATTTTCAGCCTTTTTTTTCCTTTCTTAGCCCCTTTGCAAGATTCTAATTTAACACAAACGTTTACTTTGTGTTTTTCAAATTGAAATTCTACCTCTGATTTTGCGAAATAATCGAATAAAGCACGTTTGAAAAAATTGTGAAGTCGGGCCTCAAAACTCTTCTGATAGCATCAAATCTGTAAGAACGCGGTTCTGTGACCTAGCTACTTCGTCTTAAGTGCTCAAATTTATGAAGTTAGGTATTCTACCGGAATCCTTAATGTTTTTCTTTTTATTTATTGCCCATCACCTCTGCACATGTCTGCGCTAAAGTTCGAAGAGGTAGGCTTGTGTTTCGAAGGGGTACGTGTCCATCATTAAGTTTTTCGCCCCATTTTTTTCAATCAACCATGTGACCTTTAGTTCCTATATCGATTTTTCGTTGTTTAACGACTGAGAATTTAGAACAGCATTTTTGGTCAGTTGAACATCAACGCGCTGTCCCGTATTTCACATTCGTAGACAACCCACCCTGCGAAATTGGCAAGACGGTTCTTTTTCGCCGACATTTTATCTTCGTGCCTAATCGATGCGCATACAAACAGGTTGAAATTTATCAACAAATGCGCCGATCCCGACCTGCTCACAAGATAAGCCAACGTCGCGTTCCTCAGTAAGCGTTGGCGCTTTCTCTCTCTCTCTCTCAGCTAAAACGAACACAGTCGAGTGATGACTCTTCACTAACTGCAGGTGCACCGGCAAGTGCAAGAGACCCGGCAAGAAACGGTCCAGCTGCGCGCGGGTATTTGACTCAACGCTCACGCAACCGTCCCCGAAACAGCCAGGTCCGCACACAGCACTGACACTGTACACACCCGCAGAGGACAGGGTTACGGTGGCGCAAGAAGAATTGTGAAGCTGTGAAAATAATTTACTTAGCTGTTCCAAAAGACAGCGTCCTAGTTCTGAGCACATTCTTTAGCATCAAGCACATTGCTCTTCCACTGCTGCTGGGTGCGCAAAAAACATAAAGTTATGCGTAGGCTCGCGAGTGGTTGGTTTACAGGCAGCATCTTAATGCTTATTTGCATCATTTTCGTGCTGAGACTGACCTTCGTTATACTGCGAGTACGTTTGTCTTTTCAATCTAGCTCTCATGCTGTTTTTTTGGCAATTTTATTACCCAGAAAGAAACTTTTACAACACCCACCATGTCGCGCAAAAATAAAAACTGCACAACAAGTCTCCGTTATCAGCTTGCACCCCCAGTACTGCTGCCACGTAATGCGCAATCGCCCAATTGCAGTAAGTATTGAAAAGTAGCAGTAGAAGTCCGCTCCCAGGATCACCATCGTGGCTACTTACTCATTTCATCTTCATTTCCACCTCATACCTCTTGCCAATTCATCGTTGCGGCTTCGAGAACTTGGCACCAGCCGGGTGAAGGTTCTAGACTAATCAGCACTGCGCCCTTCGTTGATGTGCTGCGTGCGACAACACACACGCTAGACGCCGGGGCCAAACAACTTCAATGGTGAATCCGCTTTCTGAGCCGCGCGCACGCTATTTCACTTGTGATTTGGGGACCTTCCAGTTGTCGACCGATCTTTAACTTCGACATATCTATCCAGTACATGCTTCCAGACCTGCAATGACGTTAACGTTCGCACAACTTTGATCGAGGGTCCCATTTATTTCGCCACTTCGTCACTCATTTGACTGGCATGGGGATATTAATCCTGATCTTTGGAGGACAGGTCCCTGTATATTCTGCAAGCCTATCGCGAAAGCTCAGCCTACGAAATGAGTACTCAGAACGGGCTGCGCAGAGTTCGTGCGAGACAAAATTACTGCCAAGAAGGCGACATGATCACTGGAGCAACAGCTCTATCAGCCTGACGTTTCGGATTCTCACTCGAATCCATCATCAGAGGCAGAGTCAGATAAAGGTATTGTAGGCCCAGGTTTTGCAGCATTTATAGGATGTAGTTGTCGAGCTACTGCATGCCTATCACAATTGGCGGCTCCCGAGTGCCTAGCAGATAACTGCACGTGGTATGATGCAGGTATAGTGGACCGCATAGAAGCGCCTCTTCATGCCGCTTTGCCGGACGGTGATATCAAAACAATGAATTGGTGCGCACGTATAAAGAATGGATCAAAGTACGTTTCCTGATAGTAGAAGCGCCGGTGCGGCAGTGGCTTTGCAGAGAATCCATGTTTGTAAGTGTTCTGTCAACATACTGTGTATACGCACTGCACTTAGAACAAATGAACTTTACTTGATCTACTGCACTTAAGTTTGTACTACCTTGTTTATCTGTTGCGCGTGTATGAAGGTGGGTTTCGTGGTTCCCCGACAAGCTGACGTGTAATTCGTAGCTTCGATTTGCTTGGCGGTCCCATACAATAGCCTTGTTTAGCTCAGAGCTCAGAACCCTGGGTCATTGGTATGTTCCCTCATATTACAAGGTGAGGGTGGAGCTTTTTTGTAGATGACTGTATGGACCGCAGACCGGATGCGTCCTTTACTGGTCCCCAAGTTTGGTTACGTGTTGCCGAACTAGATGTTTTATTTCGTCAAGTTCCCGTTTATTTGAGGATTGATTGGACTGTGGCTGCGATGTTGACCGGATCGGCTTAGGTAGTATTGGAGTAAGCTTCAAAACTCCAAACGGTATGACTTACATGACCACCGAAACAGGCCACGCCACTGTTTCCCTTCCAGCTACAACGAAGAGGCGTTTTCACGCTGGTATATAGATGACGCATTCGGTAGAATTGAGGCGCAGGCAATTAGGAAGTGCTTAGCAGCATCTTTTCGACATTCAGCTTACGAGAAAGGGTGGGGTGATTGCCCTTGTAGGACGTGATCGTCACGCGGAGACCAGTGGCGAGTGTAATACCATAGCATCTTGAAAGATGACTAAAGTACCGTAGATCCTCGGCTACCATAGCAACTGCCCATTGGTGCACAGGTGCTGCCATGTTAGATGCCCTACCAACGACAACAACCTACTGCAGTGAAACGGAAGGACGAATGGAGGAACTAGAGCATACGCGGAACCAGGGATGAAGGAACGGTTACCCACACCTCGTCCACCGCTACCTCCATACGCGCCCATGAAGGAAAAACAAGAGGTAGCCACCGACTCTGTGGCACCAGCTGTTGCGTAAAAAGAATGTTTCAGGAGAACCAATCATCACTGCCACAGCATTTAGCCATGTCTCTCTCTCTCGCACCCGTTACCCACAACCCCTCTGCTTTACAGGTGACTCAAACAATTGGACCTTGACTACAGACCCCAGTGACTCTGCATGGAAGCTTTTAAGGATGGAATCATCCATCAGCACAATCTCTATGTAAAGAACTTCACGAAAAACCGCTAAATCGCAACACAAGCGCTGAGTAATCTTAACCTGCATCATGCAATCCGATGGCTCTGGATACTACCACGTTGTTGTTTGGCATGGGTAACGTCCATGGTCTGGCAGCCACCATGTTTATCAGAATCAAGGACCAACTAGACGCGTGAGCAATCGGGTATAGTTTAGCAAATTGCAATACTAAGCTGCATTCCCATGACCAGAAAGTTCCAATCAAGATTAATGGAGCTCAACGTGAAGAAGTAGATAGTTTTAAATAGCTCGGGTGAGGCTGCTGACGAACGGATAGGATAAGGATGACATTTATCCCCGAATCGATGCTGTTCTGTTGGTTTCTCAAGCCTCGAACCATGCCTATGGATCCGACGCGACACTCCCATCGCCACGAAGATTTGGGTGTACCGTGCGTAAGTCCGGTCTGTCCTTTTCTATAGTTGTGAATTGTGGGCTGTGCATGGAAGATGAGTGTAAACTGGCGACATTTACCCATCATTGCTTGAGAAACCTGCTCCGGCGGAAGCACACAGACTTCCTCTCAACGGGACAGCTCGCACTTGCTGCGGCAACATCGCAAGGTGGTGTAGGCACTTTCTTCGTCATCCACTTCAAGAGCTAGGTGTTACTGCCCTTGATCCGATACCGTTACCCGCTTAGAGGCGTCGAAGAGGGAGTCAATACAAAATCTGGCTCTAAAAAGTTCGTCAAGCCATAAAAGTGTTTCATTGACCTTCAGTATTCGGTCTCCTCCTCTGGCGGAGAAATTGGGTTAACTGTTCAGATCCGCTACCGCGGATCTTTACGCATAGAGAGATACAATCCGTGACATCGTCGAAGCCGGCTAGATCAGTCATGATCAGAGCCTTACCACATTGAAGTACACCACAGCACGACGACTCAGTTCACGAATAATAGAGCGCAAAAGGGGCCTTCGGAGAGGCGACCCACTGCCTCATGTCACTACTCACGCCCATGAGGAGAGTCACGAATTCTATTTCGCGAGCACGCGGATAATGGCATGGGTCGACAATAAGATGGGGTGAGAACTGCTGGAGGCCATCTCTATTCATGTATACATTACTTGTATCCCTGCACCAGTACATCGAAAAGATAACGCAAATGCCTGATCACATTAAGAGGATACTGAAAACTGATCACTTATAACTTCCCGTAAGAGGATATACATGGTTGAGTAACACGCACAGCGGACATAGGTCAGATATGTCCGTAAAGAAAGGAAGGTAATCATAGAAAAAGGGTGAAGGGAAGGTGTGAAAGCGGTTTGACATCGGAGGTAAAAAAAAGAAGATAACTATTATTTAGATTTGTAACCACTCGGAGATGGGGGCACTTCGGAGAGGAAAGGCGAGAACGCAGGTAAGAAATTTCATGGCATGGTGGAGACAATGTGCAACTGCCGACGCACTCGGTCTGAGAGGAGCGCCAGCTTATACAGCGGCACACCATACCTAAACAGCGTCGGTAGCGATAGAGGATACCGTGTGTAATCGATCTTGTTCTCAAAAATCTAAATGAGAAGGGAGCAGTAGGCGAAAGCATTACGAAGGAGCCTGATAAGGTGGTAACGAGTAGCGGCACGCCGTGAAAATATCATGCCCGAGCGGAAAGTGCAAACGAAAAAGGTAGGTTTATGTACTACTGCTCTTATTCGTATTACTAGTAATACCTACCAGATGTTGCCAGCAAAAGTAATGGAGTGAAAGGGGCCTTTTGGGTTATTTTCCGTTTTCCACCGGTTGAACATCTGGGGCCCCAGATTAGTAGCAGTAGTCGAAGTAGTAGTAGTAGTAGTAGTAGTAGTAGTAGTAGTAGTAGTAGTAGTAGTAGTAGTAGTAGTAGTAGCAGTAGTAGTAGTAGTAGTTCATACAGTGTCAAATAAATCCTCGAGCTACGTTGCATAATGAAGTGAGTTTCAGATCATAAATTACGAGCAGCCTCTTAAACAGGGCTTAAGGTCAATAAGCTAAAAAAAACTTGTCAGTTTGGATGTCAAAAAACTTTAAGAGAACGGGTTTTTATTAAAAAATATAATAACTGAAATATCTTTCATTCTTCCTTGAAAAACAAAACAGAATTTCTTCCTAAGTAGAGTAGCCCCGAGCGGCTGAAAAAAATAACATAGGAAAGTGGTATGTCAAGTTACTTCGCTATCAGGGGGTTAGTGACCGAGATGCAAACAGGTTACGACATCACTATGTTCATTCAGACAATCATAACTCAGACTAAAAACAGAGACCAGAAACACAAACAGTTGCACGCGCCTGCGTATACGAATACCACATACCTTGCGCACACGGAGTGCCCGATGGGTCATAGACACCTCGAACAGGCGACTGGTGCATGAGAGAGGAACCAGAGAGCGAGGCAGATACCGAGGAATCCATCCCCATGGATCCCTCACTACAATGAACCTTAGGCGCTTGAATCTATCACGACACACTAAGGGTGGTGCTTTGTATTGACAGGATAGGTCGGTCCGCATAGGAGTATTTTGGAGTGACTAGAGGACTGGGAGTCAGGATACAATAGCTCATGATTGATGCAGTCTTTGCGACACTCTCGTGCATGTGGAAACATGGTACCTGCTGTGGGGAAAAAAGTAGTGTGTGCCACACGTAGGCGGACTACCTAACTTTACCAGCCATTGCACCCGCATCCACCTCCGATCGCCTTGATATTGTCTTGTTATCGAAGCAAAGCAGGCGAAAGAAGACAGGGTGCGGTAGATGCGTCGTAAGTCTGTCTCTATAAATTAATTCCAGCCATTACAACTACTCACACCTAAGACTAACGGGGATCAGATTAAGGCACGGCACGTCTGCACATCCCATAGAAAATGGCAAAATGAGGGGTGTAATGGCACGCTAAGGCGTAGGCTCACGCCGCGTCAGCCAATTGCGCCCAATCCCAGTACCTGATAGGTGACGTGCTCGGACAGCGAACTAGTCCATCGTGCGCGGACAGGCGCGCGTTATACGCGTAAATGGGCTGTTAAGGATTGTCGGCCACAGTGCCCGATTTCGCCTCTGGTCATCTTGACTCAGTCCTGCCATAGGGCCCAGCTAGACAAGCGCGGCAGATGTTGCGTAAGTCTGGTATTCTTACAAAATACTTCACGAGCACGTCACCATCCTGCTCCTACATGGTGGACATCATCGTCGAACTAACGTATAAATTGGTCCAAGCGCAAGTCATCGGTGCGTGAGGCACGCGATGGACGCAATCGCCTGTGATGGTCAAACTATCACACACTTTCCTGAGCCGCAGTTCATTCATGCCTTGCCAACTGGTACTATCTGATGCTATATACCAGGTATTAATTCTGTATATCTCTGGCTAACAAACAATGACCATAATAACCCTAAGAGTTCGACGGGGCCGTATTCGACAAGGGCACTCCACTGACTGAGTAAGACAAGCGTTGGTTATCTGTCACACAACGAAGGCAAACATGCTTAGTAGTACTGAACCCTCATTTCAGCATCTTGTTATACTGACTAGCACATTTGCAAGATCAAAAAGGGCCGCAGAGCCGACTGGCAAATAGTCGTATTATCCTTTTTTTGGCTTTCAGATATCGACATCAAAGCGACAGTGGCATGCACTCCCGCGAGGGACCGGCGACATAGCTTGAAGCGGTACCAGTACGCAAATAAGTAGGCATTTTAAAGCAATACCTTGGACTGAACATATGACTCTTTTGCGAATGGGTGTTTGGTGTAATCCAGACACCAATTGTGAAAAGCAATGAATCAAGTGGGGCACGAAAGGCCGCGTCCTTCATCTCAAAATAAATGACATAGCATGTTTTGCGAAAGAAGGCCTACGTCAGCATGGGTATGCGGCAGATGCAAGAAACGTGAACTGGTGAGGAGAAACACACAATTTGTCTCAACTGACCTGAGTACTGTTTGGGATCATATCACTATCATAGTGAATAAGGCAACCATTCACGTAGAGTAAATTTGCGGCATTGGGCTCTGCCAGGTGGAGTACTTGTAAGAATTCGAAGCCACCTCGCTGATTGCCTAAAAGAAAGACGTAAATGCTGTTCAATACATCGCCTGAAGTCAGGTATTTAAGCATAAACCATAACGGCTGTAATCGCCTGCTTGCGTGTACAACATATACGAGGGTATCATCACTGAAAAAAGCATCGAGGTAGATGAGGAAAACGTAACAAGGACCCGTCGTCCTCAAAGAGGAATTTAGGTCATCGTCAAGTACAAACATTCAATATTTGGTTTAGATGTATACCTATTCAGTCATCCGAAATAACTGCGCCATGCACTGGATTCTAAAAGCAACTGAACGCGATTCTGACGGAGTAGATCCTGTCCCTGCATGTTAACCGGTCGACCTCAAGTACGTTTAACATAGCACACTATGAACACCAAACTTAACAGTCCCATAACAAGGAGCGCCTAAGATGGTTTATTAACAAGGACTGGAAAAACTAACGTAATCTACAAGTGCACCTCTGACCCGGTAGAAAGCCTTCGTTGCTAGAAGTTGTTAGTGCGAAAACATCAACAGTTCCAAATGCATCAGGGTTGTTGCCTAACGGTTAAACTTGGGGGTGGTCAATGTGCTCGAGAGGTTTTGGTCATGTTCGAGGAAGTCCATGAACCCACAGCGATACCCCGATCAGAACGGAAACAACCAGAGGCGGGTATGGGATTTCTGTGCAGTCAGTTACGAGTAAAAAGAACACTTTGCTTGAGACAGATATTTCGAAAAAAGTTACATTCACATAACGCAGGCGCACTGTTCTTTTAAAACTTGACAGTGCGCACTTGCTGCGACAGCATCGCAAGGATATAGTGGAGGATAAATAAAAGAAATTTTAAAAAACGGTTGTCGTTAATTATCTGAGGTCGGTCGTCAGACGACGAGTCCTATAATACCAAGGCGACAAAGAAAGTAAAAGGCAAATAATAAATTTAAAAGGCATCTTTAGCAGCATTGAGCTGCCAACTGTGAGACCTTCGTAAAAACAGCTTTTATTCATACGGCTTGAACTCGGCTACAGCGATGTTAACGCTGTTTATGAGTTCCGGATAAAAGGTTTGTCAAAGTCAACGCCCATCTTCACTGTATTGGCTAGAGATGAAGCGACTCAAGCTACACGTGGTAGACTGCTTAACCAACAAAAGTGGCACGTCTGTAACATTGCCGATAAATGGAAAACTCCGTGCTATAGGATGAGGAGGAAATATGGGCGTGGCTTCCTCGCAGGAGACTCAACGCGGCAGATGGTTATATTCGGATGTCAGTGTGCAAAATTCGATGGCTTCGAAAATCTATATCTCGGTGCACTTGGTGCTTCTCATCTAAATTGCAAAATCGAAGAAGGGATCAGAAAGTACTCAGTCTGGATCAGCTTGAATTAACAAGAGCAAAGACAAAACCCAACGGCTTTGCTCAGGTTTTTCGCTGTTATCCAAGTGCTAAAAATGTACACTGGATTTTTTGTAATAATTTACATATTTTAGTTCGAGTTGACAAATAATGGCTTGCAACAAACAAAGTGAGTTCAAGTTTGGATGGTGACAAACAAACGTAAATCTCAACCGGATATAGGATGCCAGGTTGTTGTGAATACTGACCATTGAACGCATTCGGAGGAGAGTAGAAACAACAGTAATGCAAACAGAGCCCTGCCTAGTGTGTGGAATTACCATGCACAGGACGAACCGTAATGTAAGTAGGCTTAGAGAAATAAGCAAAATACTGCTTCAATGTTTCCTTTACGTTTTTATTTAGATTTCGGATGTCGCGCACCAGTAAACGTATGGTAACGGAATGCGTGAAAACGGAGCGAGTTAGCGAGCAAAGTGAACCCAAAATAAATTCTTTTAGGATGTGCGAGTGACTAGCACTTAGAAACAGCAAATGTAACCTACACCTGACATCAAAAAAAGGCTATCTGGACGCAAGGTTAGAGAAATGTGAATCTATAACGAACTAACAAAAAAAGGACCGTTTTAATGAAAACATGTCTGCCAGAGGAGGGCTCTCTTGATGGCAATGCGACCGCGTACTTACACGTCTTCCTGAAAGACCACTTACATGCTGACACCAAACAATGGCTTGCACTTAACTTTTAAAAATTGCAGCTGAAATATAGATTTTTTTATCAGCATCACTGCGAGCAATGCAGCTTCTGATCATATAAATGAATTCTTTGGAAAACCGAATCATCTTCCCTAAAGAAGGAAAAATCAAGAAGGTACCCGTCAGCATGAAATTTGTCTTCTGTGCTGAGCTGTCTGGTAAAGTGTAACTGCCTAACCGATAAGTAGCCAGTATTTATTTAAAGGTGCCAAGGAGAATTAAGAAGGAGAATTAGAAGAATTAATATCGAACAATACAGATGATCGCTGACTTAAAATTCCTTGTTGCCCACAGGGTAAATATTTCGGCGATGGAACGACAGATCGCATTGCCCCTCAAACTAAGGAGTCCCTGGGAACGATTTTAGACTGGGTTTCGGAAACTCGAAAATTTAATGGCCTCATTCTGCCGACTCGATCGCCTGACATTTCTTTGTAGGGGTAATTAGACGAACGAGGTTAAGGAAGCAAGACAGCAACCAGTTATGATCACAAAAGTAACATCTGAATGTAAACTTATGCCGTAATAAACTTAACTTTTACCCGTTATTAAAATTCACTCAAAAGCTTCAATAATAAAATAAAGAGGCAGAAGGACATTATAGGAGCACATACCCTTACACGGATGACCAAAAAGTTTCACAATGAGTCAGTTTACCGTCTGTTTTGAGCTTATGCCTCAAATTCCAATATCACTAACAAAGAACGTTCTAGTCGGTAAATTCATCTAGCTATCCCCCCCAAAGCTCTGTATCAGCAAAAATCCTTGTGCACGGCTTCATGTAATGCAAGGAGAACAGCTTAAACATAATCGCACTATTCTTCCTAATGTAAACTTAACGCTACATCTACAGCCAAAAAATGTCATAAAACATCCTGTTCATTGTCAAAGCAATGTAAGTATTGAGTAAAAACTTAATTCACGGGAAAAATGAGACCGCAGAATTAACCTTAAAGACTTTTCGTGCAGCATCAGATGCTCCGACAGCGATGACATTAACACCCGCCATATTGACAGCATCACGTAAGGAATTGAGAGGCGGTTCGACAGTCACGATAGTTGTGGGGTACTCCGGGAAAGCCCGGGCCACGGATTGAGCGCCAGCTTCGTTGGTATAAACCGAAATGCCAACAATTATTTCTTGACCTGCAAAGTTCGTATAAAACCCAGGGTTATTTCGAAATTTTTAGGCTATAACGTCAGTGGTTCAGGTCAGTATTCAAAAGGATATAAAGAAAGAACTTGGTCAATTGAGAATACATGAATACGAGAAAGTTATGACGGAAAACCAAAAGCAGTTAACCAAGGGCTGTTGTTGCTGATTTCGCCCATTGCGGTTTCTATTATGACGGGGTAAAAGAGGTCCATATTACAGATAAGCCACAGTAGCACTTTCAACTGCATTAGGTCGGCCAAAGAACGAAGCCACTGAGCACGCTTTTTTGATTGTACATTGTGGAGGAATCGGAAACGCAGAAAGGCAGAACCTGGCTGTCGGTCACCAGGCGCGCCTACGAGCTTTAACTAAAGTGTTGTTAAACAAAAAAAACTAGTTGCGCCGCAAGCGGATTCCTATATCTGGCAAATAAACTGTTACGGATCAGCAGCAGTAGCGCCTCGTGCTGCCGAGAGTTTAAGTTCTAGTAAAACAATTATCTTATAATATGTCACAACGTTCAATGACAGAGATCGTGGACAGCCGTTGTATAAACCCACCTAGCGTCTGTCATGTGTGAAAGATATCCATTTTAAAACCAAATTGAGGTTTATGGAACTGAACTTGCACCAAGACACTGATCATTCATTAAATAGAAAGTTTCTCTAGCATTACTGCTGCCCAGTGCTGAGGCGTCAGTAGTGACCTGCGTCTCGGCCCCTGTCTGAATCCGATGTCGAATACGCGAACTGGCCTTGTCGGGAAAAGAAAGGACTGTATGTCGTATAATGAAACGAAAACTCCCTCATTTTACGCGCAGGTAAGCGCTCGAACAGAGGTAGGCCTAATCAGCCTTCTAATCAAAGGTGCCAATGCTGATGTTAGTGACTATTACAAACTGTCAAACGAGGCATGTATCTCGGGTTAATAGTAATACGTCGTTTGTGACTCACCTTAGGCTTTTCTTATATACTCCCTAGTATTCGGTGAGAAGTTCAGTTCATGGCAGTTCAATTTATTATGGGAAAGATAGGCAAACGCCTATCAACTCCCTCTTGGTTACAGTATGGCTAAAAAGGCTCTGGTACATCATTAAAATGCAAAAAAGTTGGTTTACATAATAGCGTGCGGAAAATAAGCATGGATGAATATGAGAAGTGGAGACCCAGGCCCTAATAAGTTACATTCTTTTGATTGTCAATTACTATTACTAAAAAGACAACGAAAACGGCAGCGATAGGGGCGAAGAAGGTATTAGTAGTGGTTCGCTCTAAAAACGAAGGCAATGAAGCGGTTGATATTTATACGACAGTGAAAAAACTCATTAATATGACTATCCCAGCCCGTAACGTCTGGTTAAGTGGAGATTAATTAGTGACATGTCATTACATGTAAAAATGGAGCTCAGTGCCTCGTTATTTCAAGCAGTCAACTTAACCTCTCGGTAGTAATGTGTGAGTCTTGTCGATAAAATTTTAGTAAGTGAAAATTAGAGTGAGAAGGATACTGTGCAAGTAGTCCACAAAAGTAAAAATTCATGCGCTAGCCAGTTTAACGATAAAATAAAGTTACAATGATGTTGTCAGCAGTGACCATAGTAATAATATTGACGGAGGAATGCAACGATGACCTGTTACGTTTACTGGCACCGAGCTAGTTTCCGAGCGCGTATACATTCCAATTGAAGGGAAACGCGGATCACGTGATAATTGGGTACGGAAATAGTAGCATTGCATTCAACAAATATTTCCACGGGCGCCGAAGATAACGTCTTAAACCCTAATTTCCAAAATAACTTAGGAATACTGGGGGGCCTTTCCAACTGTATGTCCTATTACCGACAAATGCTTAGTCATTCCACACAATGAATGCACTTTCCAAAAGAATACAGATGGCGAATAACCTACCTGTGAAAAGGACGTCACTGCCCTCCAGTTGCGCGTGCTCAGTATTGAGCTCGGCAATAGTGAGTCCCATTTCCTTCTTTAGGGTCTGTCTGATAAGGTTTACCTAGAAAATGTACAGATGAAGAAAAAGCGGTACCTCGCCTTGCCTATCACCACCGTACGGTTTGCACATAAGAGCAGTGCCGTTAATTATGACGGCAACATCGGCAACTTTGTGAGCATGCGGACGGCGTTCATCCACGTCGTATTCTAGGATGTTAACATCCAACTGACGAAGCGCATCCACAAATAGATCGTGTTCTCTTTGTGCTTGTTCAAACTCAGTGTCAAAAACTTTCTTCGAAGGCTTCGTAACGACAGCCGTTGAGTATCGGTATGCCATTTCAAAGCTAGGAGGGCAGAAATAAGTAACTCTGACGAGGGAGCAACCTGAAAAACCAATTATTTGTCACAGGCGCACTTTGTTTTAAATTGAGGTCACTGGAAAACGTATTTTATACAACTGACCGCCTAGTGATGAGTCATTTCCAAAAAGAAATAGCATGTGTAGAAACCTACCTTAACCGTTTGTTTACCTCAACAAACTAAAATGAACTAAATGAAGGTTTGGTTGCCAATGGATATGTGGAGCATCAAACTCATTCAGTATAATTCAGTATATATAAGTGAGATAGGCAGAGCCTTTGAAAACCCTATTTACAGATAGACGCTAGCAAAACAAGCAAATGTTACATTGCGATAGTCGATTTAGCATATCGATCATTGCTATCAACTCAATATATATCCATCAAGTAAAAATGCATCAAGTCTGTAGGTATTTGTACAATTTACATCTTTGTATCTTTCTTGTTCACCTGAATCTTTATGATCGCTTGTTTTAATGTGCTAAATAAATACAACAGCCAGCTTCAACCGGAATGTTGGACGTCTTCTGTTTTCGCTGCTGCATGTCACCACTGCACACTTGATTGTACTGATCTCTCTCAATTACTTTCAGTCAATTGCAATGATTGATCTTCATTTCTCAATTGCATTCTACTGATCGCCGTCTCAATTGAACTCCTGACTCTGCTCTTCATCCTTTATGTAAAGCTTTCTGGATCTAGCTCAGAGTTCATTACAATCCTCAACAACTCTCGCTATCTAGAAGCTGCGTTATTCGTGAGTCTGCATTCTAACAATCCTCTGACATTTTTGCCGTCCTTTTGTCGTTTGTAGTTCAGACACAATTCTCCACTTAGCGTTCATTTATTTTGTACACCTCGGTTCTTAGCAGTTTCGACCCTCGTATACAC
>WEDG01007493.1:0-56761 GCA_017591395.1 Schistocephalus solidus | reverse complement strand
AGGTCTGCCAAATTATCTAAAATGCCACAGTTGTCAAAAGTGCGATTTGTTGAGGGCTTTAGCACAATGAGCTCAGAAAGACACTCTTAAGGCCTTCGTAGCTGACTATTATTTCCCAGAATTAGGAAAAAGGATTTTAAGCTGCCTTGATAACGTTTATTCCGGAGGATACACAAAGGCCTGACAGGTGAAGCACAATGATACACAACAAAGATTTGGTATAGGTCACGGGCTAAAACACGATGAGTTTTTGAAAACAAAATTAAGGCCTGATGGGCTGAGTACAATGATATTGAACACAGAGGTTATATACGTCATGGGCTTGATAACGCTGAGTTTTAATGGACACAAATATGTCCTGCCTGGGTGAGTGCAATGTTACAGAAAACATAGAGGATGTATGTCGCGGGATTGATAATGATGAGTTCATGAAGACGCACATAATTCCTGCATATTTAAAAATTACCCCAAAGTTATCAATAGTTCCGTTGTTTAGCCCTTTAGCACGATGAGCTGAGGAACACCCACTGAAGTCCGGCGTAGCTGACTATAAATTCGCAGAAGTCCGCATTGCAATTTACGGCGATATCGAGCACGCTGAGCACAGGAAGGTACGTAGAACGCCTCCGTAGCTGAAAACTTATTAACAGAAGATATGAGTGGGCATTGTGAGGGTTTTGAACACGTTCAGTTCTCGAAAACACACTTAAGGCCTGCCTTGATGAGAACAATGTACCAGAACACAAAGTTGTTGTTGATCGCGGGATTGTGAACGTTGAGTTCTGGAAGACGCGCAGAAGGCCTGCCAAAATAACGAGACTGCGTTGAAAGTCAGCTTTGCGATTTGTCGAGGGCTTAACGCGTTGAACTCAGGAAAAAGCACAAGAGGACTGTTTAGCTTACTACTAAGTCAGATAAGTAAGTTGTGCCATTAACAGTGGCCTTAGAGTTCTGGAAGACACACAGAAGTACTGACAGGCTGACAACAATGATACCTAACAAAACGTGTAACATGGAACAAGCTTGATCATGTTCAGTCCTGCCTAGCTGAGAAAATTTAACAGAACACAAAATTGATATATGTCGCGGGATGGAGGACGTTGAGTTCTAAAGGACGCACAGAAGGCCTGCTTTGTTAACTAGACTGACAGGAAATTCAGCTGTGCGATTTGTCGAGGGCTTCATCACGATGACATCAGGCAAACAAACTGAAGGCCTAACTATTTTATTATTACGTTATAAAAGTCAGTTGTGTAAGTTACGGCGGCCTAGAGCACTTTAAGCTCAGAAAGGCATACAGAACGCCTTTGAAGCTGACAATTAAGTCACAGAAGACTATATTACGATTTCTCAGGGTCATTAACACAAAACTTTCTGGAAGACACACAGAAGGCCAGCCTCTTTGAGTAGGGTGTAGCAGAACAAAGAGGTGATATATGTCAAGGGCTAGATCACGTTTAGTTCACGAAAATTCCATTAAGGCCTGCCTTTCTAAGTAAAATGATAAAGAACGCAGAGTAAATATAAATCGCGGGCTTGATCACATGAAGTTCTGAAGGACACAGAAAGCCTGCCTAGCTGAATACAAGGAAGCAGTACAGAAAGTTGATATATGTATCGGGCTTGAGGACGTTGAGTCGTCGAAGACACACGGAAGGCCTGCCAAGTTATCTGGAATGCCACAGTTGTCAGAAGTGCAATTTGTTGAGGTTTTTAGCACTATGAGCTCAGTAAGAAACTCTTAAGGCGTGCGAAGCTGACTATTATTTCTCAGAATAAGGAAAAACGATTTCACGTGGTCTTAATAAGATATAGTTCTGGAGGATACATAAAGGTCTGCCAGGCGAAGTACAATGATACACAACAAAGAGTTGATATAGGTCACGGGCTAAACACCATGAGTTTTTGAAAACAAAATTAAGGCCTGCCAGGCTGCGTACAATGATATTGAACACAGAGGTTAAATATGTTATGGGCTTGATAACGTTGAGTTTTGATGGACACAAAGATGTCCTGCCTGGGTAAGTAGAATGTTACAGAAAACATAGTTGATGTTTGTCGCGGGATTTATGAGATGTGTTCTTGAAGACGCACATAATGCCTGCCTAGTTAAAAATAACCCAACAGTTATCAATAGTGCGGTTTTTTAGCTCTAATGCACGATGAGCTCAGGAACACCCACTGAAGTCCTGCGTAGCTGACTATAAATTCGCAGAAGTCAGTAGTAAAATTTACGGCGGTCTCGAGCACGCTGAACACAGTAAGGTACGTAGAACGCATCCGTAGCTGACAACTTATTAACAGAAGTTATGAGTGGGCATTGTCAGGGTTTTGAACACGTTGAGTTATCGAAAACACACTTTAGGCCTGCCTGGCTGAGATCAATGTACCAAAAAACAGATGTGTTGTTGCTCGCAGAAATTGTGAACTTTGAGTACTGGAAGACGCGCAGAATGCCTGCCAAAATAACTAGACTGCGTCGAAAGTCAGCTTTGCAATTTTGTCGAGGGCTTGACGCGTTGACCTCAGGAAAACACACAAAAGGACTGTCTAGCTTACTACTAAGTCAGAGAAGTAAGTAGTGTGATTAACAGTGGCCTTAGAGTTCTGGAAGACGCACAGAAGGCCTGACAGGCTGACAACAATGAAACCTAACAAATACGTGTAACATGTAACATGATTGATCACGTTCAGTTTCGTTAGACACTTATAAGTCCTGCTTAGCTGAGTACAATATAACAGAACACAAAGTTGATATATGTCACGGGATAGAGGACGTTGAGTACTAAAGGACGCACAGAAGGCCTGCTTTGTTAACTAGACTTACAGGAAATTCAGCTGTGCGATTTGTCGAGGGCTTCATCACGATGACATAAGGCAAGCAAACTACAGGCCTGACTATTTTATTATTACGTTAATAAAGTCAGTTGTGTAATTTACGGCGGCCTATAGCACATTTAGCTCAGAAAGGCACACAGAACGACTGTGGAGCTGACACTTAAGTCACATAAGACTGAAGTACGATTTCTCACGGTCTTTAACACGAAGAGTTCTGGAAGACACACAGAAGGCCAGCCGCCTTTCGTACGGTGTAGCAGAACAAAGAGTTGATAAATATCATGGGGTAGATCACGTTTAGTTCTCGAAAACACCCTTTAGGCCTTTCTATCTTAAGAACGCAGAGTTAAAAGAACGCAGATTAAATATTCATCGCAGGGTTGATCACATTAAGTGCTAGAGGACACACAGAAGGCCTACCTAGCTGAATAATACTTAGACTGGCCCATGTTATTGAAAAGTTTAGTAGATTGACAGCTGAGCCCGGTGGATAGCGTGGAATGGGAACAGAGGCGGACTTGACCCAGTTTTTGGACTAAATCAACAGTAGGAATACAAGGAAAAACTACTTTGAAACGGAGAAGCAGTCGGTCTTGGCACTTAGACGGCGTCACTGACATTAAAAAGGCTTGCTTACGACATGGCTGATAGCTACTGCGTTTGAAATTCCCTATTTCACGAGGAAGAAGGCGTTAATGGATTCGTTGAAAGAAAAAGCGGGAGGTGAAGTTAAGGGGGTGTTTTTGAACCGGGCACTTTAGAGAAGTTTGCTTTAACCATCTCTTTATGGTTTGCATAGCCATGACCAGACTTATGGATAATGGCTTGAGAGGCCGAAGACCTATGCGAGAGGGGTAGACACATTCCTTCGCTCCATCGGTGTAAGATCCCGACAATCGAAACATTTTGCAACTTCCAGATAACGATAAATTTGACCTCGTTGTGAAAACGATGGAGTCCACCTCGATTGGTGAACAAATGGTGACTAATATTGGTGGAGTTTTGCATACGTGAGGAGAGGCGTTTTGGCTTCCGATATTTGTAGTTGAAACCGCACGAGAAACAGGAAAGTCTACGGCAACGTCAATAGGGTCGTCTGTCCCGAAACATTTTTTAAAAGAAAATTATAATTTCTTTTCTGTCGGTCTAATGTTTCACTGGCAACCAAATGGACGAAAGAGTCCAGACGCTGAGATTCCTGAGAGGGAAGAGCAGAGATGTCACCATCGAATAAAGTTTCCCCAGTATAGAGAGAACTGATCCAAACTTTAACATAAAATCATTACAATTTTGTAAAGCAGAGAGATCAAGCTGCTTAGCTTTAACAACTGGTTGCATATGCATAGCACTGCTGTGACTACTAGATGCAACCAAGCAACGCTTCGGTTCAATGGCTGAGAGCTTGTGACGAGCTGGGATTTTCGTTCTCATTTTTGCTAGGAGGAGGCTTTAATTTGGTCAAACTTAGGAAAAATCAGGCAAATGATATTCTGCGACAAATGTTTTTCCCAAATTTTAACTAAGGACCTTTATACGTGCTTGAGAAAACTTCTTAGTATAACAGATCCACCTGAATAATAACGAGGCTATATCGGTGAAAAAGTTGACTCTAAAGGTTCACGCCTGTAGGAGAGGACGAGCACCACAGGTATAAGCAGTTGGATAGATGTTAAAAATGCAAAGTTTTATATAAAAATCAGGTAGTAATTTAAGCTTTGGATAGAGAAATCCTGAAAAATTAGAACTTTCACTTAGCTTTTCAAAAACGAGCTGCGCGCCTTGGACCTTGACCTGTAGTGAACTATAACGATAGGCAGCGAAAAATCCTCCCTTCCATAAAATGGAGGCAGAGTTCAATAGGGCTTTCATTGTCAAAATGAACGGTAGGAGATGCTAAGGAAAATAAGGTCATGTGGTAGATAAGGGTAATACTGAAGAAGCATTTCAGAATAAGATAAGGAAACGTCGAGATGGTTCGTTCTTGATCACGTAGGCATATGAAACAAAATCTCTTGAAAATGCGTCAATGAACTTGAGACCTTAGCATTTTATGATCCAGAATTGAATTCTGATGATGGTAAGTATCCAAAGAAACGGCAGAATTTTAGACTGGGGACCACTGAATGTGTACGTCCGAATGACTTCATCATTTGGGTGACTGGTGACATAAGGAGACATCATGGTTCATGGGGAACTCGAGGTAGCGAAAAATATAGTTTCAAGAGGGTTACTTAAATCCCTGATGGTCCTTTCTCCAAGTCAGGGGAAAGCTACTTTGAAAAGATGAGGAAAATAAAGTTTAATAGAATCAGTGTTAAGATAAAATGTGCAGTCTTCGCGCTTTGAAAGCAGATAGACTAGTTAACGACCTTACTTTCAATTGGCAAGTTATTCCAAAGGCAGCTATACCTGTGAAGCAAAGAAGAGAGAGCTGCTTTACACCTGAAAGGATGCAGGGAGCATAATTAGTGCAGATTACTCAATTACTTAGGTTATCAATGATGAAGGACCAACAGCGCAATGACAGAAAGCTTGACAGTGAGACTTGAGCCGTTATTATAGTCGATAAGGAGACAAAAAGCCTGCTTCCAAGTTACCTGAACCAAAAGAAATGTTTAGCTTCGTTAGCTGGCATCTTGTTGAGCAGCAGCAGCTTGAAAGAGTCAGGAAACAATTGTGAGTTTTCTTTGTGAAATGTCTTTAGACATTTTCCATTTTTGAACGGCTAGACTCGCCCATTAAACCCGAAAGAAAAAGGACAGCAAAATTTCAAGAATGGGAAGTACAAACATTACCGATAAAGTCTTACCATATTTTCAGCAGTAGAACATCAAGAAAGTAAAGCCGCAAATCTGAGCAGTTTTCGCGTACTATCGGCATGAGGCGTAAGATCAAAATTATTGCGTAGCTTTGACGGCGCCACAGTGTCAAATCAATTAACCTATTGTGATGCTATTATTGCCTCCAAGTCCTTGATGGAGGAACATACAGTCATAGGGCAAACCTTCAAAAATGAGGTTTGCGGCAGCCTGATACAGGCGAAAACTCGATGAAGCGATCAATCTATGAAAGGTGAGAAGTCATTAGCCAATGCGGAGCTCCACGCCGAAAGAGCGTCTAAGTCCGAATGAATTTGTTCTAGGCATTAACAACAGCTTACTGATAAGTGGACGGCGGGGTAGGTCATGTTGGCCAAGGCATTGATGGGCCCAGTGTATTCTCGTCATTCCTGGCATAAAAATAATATTGCCAAAGGTAATTACTGGCAATGAAAGCGAGCTCTGTGAACTATTTGAAAAAGTTGCAGACACTCAGTTTGATGTCAAAATAATCGTAGGCGATTTTAATCTGCCAGACATTGACTGGCAGGCCAATTCGTCTCCGCCTAAACATCAGAAATTGGTCGATACTATTAACTTTACAAACATGTCCCAACTGGTCAGATCAGTTACTAGAAATGACAACATTTTTAGATTTAATTTTTACAAACGATGTTCACCCTCTCTTTATGAATTTCCATCATGATCTATTAACAAGTGATCACGCAATAATTCACTGTTGTTTTCCAGTTCCCGTTCTTACGAAGCCTGAGGTTAAATGCAATAACCTCGACTTTGCTAACATAAACCATGAAACAGTAAATAATTTAGTAAGCACTCTAGATTGGCATAGCATATTCTCAATCAACGATCTAATTTTTTTCCGTGAGCTATTGCAGAGCCTCACAGAAAAAATCCAGTCTTTTATCCCGTTTAAGATTTTTAATTCACATTCAGCTTCTTCTACTGTTCCGCATTTTCTCCAGAACAGACTTAAAAAATTACGAAAGCAACTTAACGATTCATCTAAAAGCTCTTTGTCAGTTCATTTAAGGATTGCACAAATATTTGAATTAGCATCGAGAATAAGGCTCGCGCGAGATAAGCGTAGGGAGTCTCGGGCACTAAGTGATGCCAATTCATCCAAATCTGTTGCTCAAATCTTTCATTTTCGGTCATCGGCTAAGCGTCTGAATGTAACTCCGCCCTTACTCGACTGTAACAGAAAAATTTGTTACAGATGATTTGGGCAAAGCAGAGTGTTAAACTCGTTTTTTTGCCAACCACTTTACCACTGAAACTAGCCCCACTCCCACAATTCCTCTGCTTTCAAATTCGCTTCTAACAACTATTAATTTCTCGCCTTCATGTATTCAAAAGAAATAGCTCACCTAAAAAAATTCACATTCAGTTGGAACTGATAACATTCCAAACTCACTTATTAAACAGTTAAGGGATTTTCCACCTTTACTAAGCAAATTATTCTCAGTATTTCTCGAAAATGGTTTCTTCCCCGATTATTGGAAAAACTTCTATTATAATACCAGTTTTTAAAATCTGGTTCCCGCTCGGACATTCATAACTATCGCGGTGTTCATAAAAACGCCCTCTCTTGCTAAACTCTTGGAAAAACTAATTGCAAAAACAAATCACGGATTTTTTTGCATAAGCAATAAAATTATCAACTTTTCCCAACACGGCTTCTTACCGGACCGTTCTTGTGAAACCTGCCACATGTCTTTTTCTAAATCTACTAACCTCTCTTCGTAATGATCATCTATCTGTAGTAGTTATCTATTTTTGATCTTAGTAAGGCATTCGATAAGGTGCCTCATAAACGACTTCTAGCTAAACTAGAAGCTATAGGATTCCGTAGTCCCCTTACTAACTTTATTAGATCATACCTAAATGATCGAAAACAAAACGTTTTAGTAGGGTCCTCATACTCAAGTCCTACCCCGATTGTCAGTGGTGTCCTTCAAGGTACCGTATTAGGTCCTTTGTTGTTCTTACTGTATATAAATGATATTTCATCGATAGTTAAACATTCTCAATCTTTTATTTATGCTGATGATCTCAAATGCGTTTATTCTTTCTCTAACTCTACAACCGCACGGTGCCTAGAACAAATTCATTCAGACTTAGACGCTCTCTCGGCCTGGAGCTCCTAATGGCTATTGAAGTTCTCACCTACTAAGTGTCGCTACATGAGTTTTGGGCCTGTAAGGCTGCCGCAACCTCTTATCTTTGAAGGTTGCCATATGCTTGAATGTTCCTCCATCAAGGACTTGGGCTTAAGCTACACCAATAAATTAGATCTTTCGCCTCATGCCGATAGAATTACGGCCAAAGCTGCTCAGATTTGCGGCTTTTATTTCTTATAATTTCTACCTTCCTGAAATTAAATTAAGACTTTATCGTATGTTTGTACTTCCCATTCTTGAATTTTTGCTGTCCTTTCTTCGGTTTGATGAACGAATCTAGCCGTTCAAAAATTGAAAAATGTTCAAAGAAATTTCACCAAAAAAACTCCTATATCCGACTCTTTTTAACTACTTCCTACTCAACAAGATGCCAGCTAACGAAGCTAAAATTTCTTTTGGGTCAGGAGACTTGAAGCAGGCTTTTGTCTCCTTTTTCGTCTTAATAATAGTTCAACTCTCCCAAAGCTTTCTGTCATTACCCCCGTTAGTCTTCCTTATAACCTAAGAAATTCTGAACTAATTATACCTCCCCCTGCATCCTCCACGTGTAAACGCTCTCTCTTCTTTGCTTCTAGGTATAGTTTTTCTTTGGAATAACTTGCCAATTGAAATAAGGTCGTTAACTAGTCTATCTGCATTCAAGCGAAGACTGCACATTTATCTTAACACTGATTCTATTAACCTTTTTATTTTTCCTCATCTTTTTCCCAGTAGCTTTCCCCATGACTCGGAGAAAGGACCATCGGGAATTTGAGTAACCCTCTTGAAACTATATTTACGCTACCTGGAGACGCCCATGAACTATAATGTCTCCTTATATCACCCGTCCTCCAAACGATGACGTTATTCGGACGTACAAATTCGGTGGTCCACAGTCTTAAATGCTGCGGTTTCTTTGGATACTAACCATCATCAGAATTCAATTCTGGATCCTATGATGCTGAGGACTTAAGTTCATTGACGCATTTTCGTGAGATTCTGTTTCATACGCCTAAGTGATCAAGAATGAATTACCTTGACGTTTCATTATCTCATTCTGAAATGCTACTGCAGTATTACCCTATTCTACCACCTGACTATTTTTTTCCTAAGCAGTTTTTTTCTCCTACCTTCTATTCGAAAAATGAAGGCCTATTGAACTCTGCCTCCATTTTCATGGTAGGAGTTTTTTTTCACTGCCTATTTTTTCTAGTTCACCATTAATTTTAAAACATTGCTAACTGTTGACATAGCAGGACAATTTATGAATTTGTACATTTTATCTGCACACATTGTCATAACTTTATTTCGTTACTAATGTTTGCTTAGACAGTACCTTCCCGGTGCTAACCAAATATAAATTCTATAAATTCTAAATATCAGTGGTGGCGTCAGCCAGCTAGCATATCTCCGTTCTGGCTCGTTTTGCTGGCGAATGAATTCTTCCTCATCTTCGGATGCCGAAGTGAAATGGCGGGGATATCTAACTTGACATATGAATAGCATTGGAAACTTAATTCCTTCTGTAGCTTCTTCCTACTTAAGTTGGCCCGGAGCTGAAAAGGTCGTCCGTCTCTTCAGCCTTTTTCGCAAAATGTTCTCCCTTGTCGAGGGCCAGGTTGTCCTTCAGGACTCTGACTGCATAAACGTTTGTGCTTGCAGGGTTGCAGTCAAAGGACAAATGGCCAGATTTGAGGCTTAAAACAGGAAAAGGATGGAAGAAGAAATGGGTGTTGTAAAAAAGTCATGGCAGTGCACAAACGGACGGTACTGTATACCAGAAGCCAAAACAAATGTCAGTACACACGGTCAATCACCGATCAGTACCACGTTATTGGGCGCTTAAGTCGACAACACGAAACCAATGTGGAGGATGGCAGCGGAGCTGCGGGGTTACTGTCAAGACCGTGGTACACCCTCACCGTCGTCCAACAGCATTGCACGTGTGGGCAATTCAGCAAGGCATATTTCAGAAAATTGCCTAAACACCTGTGTGGCTACGTTTGTTGACGTTTTTATTGTATTGCGAACGATTTGTTAAAAGACTCAAATGGATATGTGGAAACATTATCCAACACTCCAAGCCGTCCCACACCTTTGTGTAGATGAACTTAACAATGAATATTATGTACAATCTCTGCAGGACTATACAATATGGCAAAATCTGAAAAAAAGTTATGTAACAAAATGCGGGCAAAATTAAAACAGGACTTATGTAAAATTGGATAACAAAAATATAAACTGCAATGGAAAACTGTCAAATTATGAAAACGGTCATTGTTTCAATAGGATTTCAAACAACAGGGCCCCGCCAATGTATAGCAAAAATCGATAAAATTCGGCCGCCTTCCAAAAGCCTAGAAAATCCAATGTTCTATACATGCGCGAAAATTCCATCGGAAAGCACGGAATGCATTTTTGGATAAGGTTATTAAGTTTCGGAGAAAACATCTTCAAACTCAATCTCAACTGATGCAGTAACTTCTGCATTACACCCAAGCACACCAAGTGAATGTAGTCTATTTGAAAGCAATCAACCATAATGATAGATAACTCCTCGAAAGGCGATATGCCTCTGTGGTGGAGTCCATGCTTTCGTGATCGAAAAGAACGGTTGTTCTGAAGACGCCCGTTGTACACAGGAAACGTCATGCAGTTTGCAATAGAAATTCCGGTATGACAGCACATACAGTGCTTTCCGATACCTTCATCAAACGAAGTACCCGTCGCATCCATAGTACCCATTGTGGGCTTTCACCTGTCGGACATATGAGCGAGCTGGTGAGTCGCATATGACAATGTGTAATTTAACTTTCATTAATACCCAGTTTTGTGGGACCCACAGCCCAGTTCCCAAAATTTATTTCAATTCATCAATTCAATCTCAGCAAATCATCCAGCGGCTCCGGCTTGCTGAACCTAGAGAACACGCCTTCCACAAACGGCAGTCCAACTACCGGGTAGTTTAACCTAGCAAGAATCGGTCAGAGGCTTTGTTCTGATCCTTTAAACAGCTTCATCCTATCGATGTGCAATTGGATGCCCATTTCAGGAAGTTTGTTGCTTGCCGGCGTTTAAGCTCATCCAGCAAATCACGTCCAAGTCCCAGGTTTACAAAGCTTCTGATTATCAGGACCTTGTTACTGCAAGTACATGGAGTACGCAGAAGCGTCCTGGGGTCCTTAGGAATTTCTAAATGGTAAGGTTTGAAGCATATACAACAAATCTTCAACAGTTGCTAGCGGCATTTTCGCCTTCAGGCAGACGTCCTGCAAATCCTCGAGGAAGCATAGGCCTTGTACTTCCATCGTGTATTCCGTCACCCCCATAGATTCTGCACTCGAACTCACACTAACAGTGCCTGAAAACCTACCAGTTGAAACTTCGGAAAATATTTTAGGCATTTGAGGCTCGGGTGAAGGGTATAACGCCGACGATGAAGATGGCGAAGGACCCTCTGCTACTTCAGTCGCGGCATAATACGTCCACTTTGCACGCCATATCAGCTTAAACATGGTGCTCTGCTTGACTCCGTAATATTTCCGCTTCATGTTTAACTTTGCACGGACAAGAGAGCATGGTATATAAAGGATATAAGGGCATATTTAACATTCAGGCAAGTACCAAAATTACTGTTAATGTTTTACATTTACCTCGATGAAAAGTAACTTTAAATGAAATTTAAAGGCACAATTAAACAAATTATGATATTTTAAATATCCGGGCCACTAAATTACCGACCTCAGTATCAGCTGCTTTGCGACCAATAAGTCAACCTTAAAAGTCACATAGAAAGTCTCGGCACATGCTTGGTAGATAAATGCCCTCCAAATGACTGACTTCAAAAAAGCATCCATAGCCAGCTCATCACAGTCCCCACTAACTTTGCCCGAATTCTATTTTAGCTAATAAAAATTGCTTTTTGAGTTTAACTTCCAACACTGATACATTCTGAAGTCTTTGGAACACACCTGGCCATATGATTATATGTACAACCTCGTGAAGATCTGACTTTAACAAAATTGTTCAAAAAAGCAGAACATTTGTTCAAATCAGTGCATACAAAATCAATGTCAGGCATAGATAAGTTCAAAAAACAAATTCACAGTTTTGGTGATGCGCCTGAATATTGACTTCAACTGGTAGTGTATGCCGTGTCATCTAAAGATAAAGAACACAGTGATTTCTGAATTGGTACCAAGGGGTACTAGTTAGGGGTAGCACCACACAGCTTGCATTTGGTCGCACCATTTGTCTCGTACAGGTGGCGAAGGCTCCTGTGGCCGCCTCTAACTGGTACCCAACTCTCACCTTTGGCTCCTCGAAGTTGGGTTCTTCCCAGCGGCCACACCCCGGGCAACCGTCACGACCGGCGGGCTAAACCAGGGGAGGGTCTCCGGTGTCGTGTGTGCCTCCACACCCGGTATGTCTGACTCCCGAACTTCCCACCTCCCCCATCTCAAAAAGTCCTACGGTGGGGCCGACAGCAACCCCGTAGGCGGCCCAGGCTAACTCGGGTTGTTCTCCCACTAAAACAAAACCGTAAACCATAGTGGAGTTCGGCAGCCGTCTGGGATGTCCGAGCAGCCCTATTTAGAGACGGCACTGCTTGCCTCCTCGCGGAGGAAGGGGCTAGAAAAGGTGCCCTAAACAAATGCTGGGTATCACGACTTCTGCAGCCGGCCGCGGCTCGCAGATCGCAAAATACGCGGTTGGGTGAGTCCACTCATACTAGCAGCCTGGAATGTTCGTTCCCTTTTAGACAATCCAAGGAGAAACCGGCCGGAACGAAGGACGGCGCTGGTCTCTCGGGAACTTTCGCGCTACAAGGTGGACATTGCTGCTCTCCGCGAGACCCGATTCTCTGAGCAGGGTCAGCTGGAGGAGGTGGGTGCCGGCTACACCTCCTTCTGGAGCAGCCGGCCAAAGTCAGAGCGACGCGACGCTGGTGTTGCCTTTGTCATCCGGAACGACATTGTTGGACGTCTGCCCTGTCTGACGCAGGGTATCAATGATCGCCTGATGAGCCTCCGCCTGCCTCTTCGGGGAGACCATTTCGCCACCATCATCAGCGCCTCCGCTCCCCCAATGACGAGCTTTGATGCGGCGAAGGATAAATTCTACGAGGACCTGCACGCCTTGCTGGCGACTGTGCCGAAAGAGGACAAGTTAATTGTCCTTGGTGACTTCAATGCCCGCTTCGGGACGTACCACGCTGCCTGGCAGGGAGTGCTGGGTCCCCACGGTCTCGGTAGCTATAACGATAACGGCCTCATTCTTCTGCGCACGTGTGCGGAACACCGTCTCTTGCTGACCAACACCTTCTTCCACCTTCCGACACGGGAGAAGGCCACGTGGATGCACCCTCGTTTGCGGCGCTGGCATCTGCTGGACTATGTTCTCGTCCGGAGGCGAGATCGACAG
This sequence comes from Schistocephalus solidus, assembly GCA_017591395.1. Taxonomy (NCBI): domain Eukaryota; kingdom Metazoa; phylum Platyhelminthes; class Cestoda; order Diphyllobothriidea; family Diphyllobothriidae; genus Schistocephalus; species Schistocephalus solidus. The sequence continues at coordinate 43,497 of WEDG01007493.1, read as the reverse complement.
GATGTGCTGGTAACCAAGGCGATCCGCGATGCCGATGGTTGGACAGATCACCGCCTCGTCATCTCCCAGATGAGGCTCCGACTGCAACCCCGACGAAGGCCCCAAGGTAAGAGGCCGCCATGTAAGTTAAATACTCTTTTATTAAATTTGCCTGCTCACTGTTTTGATTTCAGCAACCAAATAACCGAGAAACTGGAGGACCTGCATGCTCCAGATGATAACGCTACCGTGGAGACACGATGGTGTCAACTACGAAATGTCATCCAGTCCACCGCCCTCGATGTCCTCGGACGCGCACGCCGTCGACACCAGGACTGGTTTGACGAAAATGACGCCGACATCAGCAACTTACTCGCGGAGAAGAATGGACTACACAAAGCCTACATGGACCTTCGGACTGACGCCACCAAAGCAGCCTTCTTCAGATGCCGGCGCCTTGTACAACAACGGCTGTGGGAGATGCAGGATGCCTGGATGATCTGAAAGGCTGAGGAAATCTAGGGGTATGCGGACCGCAATGAAATGAAAAACTTTTTCAAAGCCATCAAGGCCATCTACGGCTCGTGTATCAAGGGGTCCGCACCGCTGCTCAGCTCTGACGGCACAACACTGCTGACAGAGAAATCGCAAATTCTTAAGCGCTGGGTCGAGCACTTCAGAAGTGTCCTTAATTGCTCAACAGCCATCTCCGATGCTGCCATTGACCGGCTCCCTCAAGTGGACACGAACAATGACCTGGATCTGCCGCCTTCCCTACCAAAAACCATCCGGGCCATGCAGCAGATTTCCAGCGGTAAAGCACCGGGATCCGACGCAATCCCACCGGAAGTCTACAAGCACGGTGGGCCCCGGCTGATGGCAGAACTCACAACACTCTTCCGGGAGATGTGGTGCCAAGGACAAGTTCCTCAGGATTTCAAAGACGCGACCATCGTCCATCTCTACAAACGGAAGAGGAACCAGCAACTCTGTGATAATCACAGAGGCATCTCGTTGTTCAACATCGCCGGGAAGATCTTCACCCGTATCCTTCTCAATCGTCTGAACGGTCACCTAGAGCAGGGCCTGCTCCCGGAAAGCAAATGTGGCTTCCGCCGAAACCGCGGAACAACCGATATGACCTTCGCCGCCCGCCAGCTACAAGAGAAGTGTCAGGAGATGCGAACTCACCTATACACTACCTTCGTGGATCTAACGAAAGCCTTTAACACGGTGAATCGTGACGGACTGTAGAAAGTCATGCAGAAATTTGGTTGTCCTGAGCGGTTCACGCACCTGGTGCGTCAGCTTCATGACGGGATGACGGCGCGTGTCACTGACAACGGGACGGTATCCGAAGCATTCGCAGTGACCAACGGAGTGAAGCAGGGCTGCGTAATGGCCCCACCCTCTTCAGTCTCATGTTCTCGGCTATGCTGATGAACGCTACCGTGATGAGCAGCCTGGTATCCGCATCGCCTACAGAACTGATGGGCACCTTCTCAACAGTCGGCGTATGCAGGCTCCAACGCGCGTGTCTACGACTACAGTCCATGACTTGCTCTTCGCGGACGACTGCGCCCTTAACACCGTGACGGAGGAGGACATGCAAAGGAGCATGGACCTCTTCGCCGAAGGCTGCGCCGATTTTGGATTAACAATCAGTAAAGCCAAAACGGTTGTCATGCACCAGCCGCCACCCAGCGCGGAATACAATGCTCCTCGAATCAATGTCAACAGTGCTCAACTCAAAAACGTGGAAACCTTCGCTTATCTAGGAAGCGCGATGTCGTGCAACACGAGAATCGATGACGAGGTTGCCCAACTGATCTCCAAAGCTAGTCAAGCCTTCAGCCGGCTCTAGGCCTCCGTGTGGAATCGCCACGGTATTCACCTGAACACCAAACTGAATATGTACAAGGCCGTCGTCTTGACGACACTCCTTTACGCAGCGGAAACCTGGACCGTCTACTCGAACCAAGCCAGGAAGCTGAATCACTTTCATCTCAGCTGCCTCCGCAGAATACTGAAGCTGAGATGGCAAGACAGGATCCCGGACACAGAATTCCTGGAGCGGACCGAAATCCTCAGCATCCATGCCATGCTGAGGCAAGTGCAACTGTGATGGAGCGGCCACCTGGTAAGAATGGACGACGAGCGACTACCCAAAAAACTTTTCTACGGAGATGTCGTTACGGGTTCTCGCCGGCAGTGAGGTCAAAAACGACGCTACAAGGACACTTTGAAGAAATCGCTGAAGCAGCTGCAAATCAACTCGGCGACCTGGGAGGACCTCGCCCAGGGTAGACCGGCATGGAGAAGATCAGTGAAGACTGGTTCAGCAATCTTATAGGCCAACCGGATCGCCGCCGCCAAGGCCAAAAGAGTGGCACGAAAGTCACCAGCGCCCCGGACCATCACCGCCAATGCCCAGGCCCTGCCAACACTCCCGCGCTGTCAACGCATCTTCCGCGCGCAAATCGGCCTGGTTGGACATCTTCGGACACAATGCACCAACAATCAGACAATTCCAATTTCTACGTCAAATTCTGCCAACCCTCCTTCTGACTCCCCCACCCTCACTCCTGGCATCAATTCCATTACTCCCACCATCATAGAGACCACATCCATCTACTCATCACCTGTTACCCCACCACCGCAACCACCACCGCCTTCGCCTTCATTACCTCCACCACCACCACCATCAGCGATGGGGAATCTCTCCTAGGCTGTACTCAATGCGACCGCACATTCACCTCACGCATCGGCCTGGTCGGTCACTTGCGAATACATCGTACAGAGACCGGTGAGCCAGTGCCTGGAACACCATCACACAGCAGAGATCGTCGCCTCCACTGCCCTCACTGTCCTCACGCATTCACTCATCGCATTGGCCTATTCGGTCACATGCGCATCCATGACAGCGGAATTCACCACAATGCCGACAACACCGATACACCATGCACACCCTCCACTCCTGCCATTCTCAGCGCCTCTGCCACCCCCACTACCATGAATGACATCCCCCAGCCTCTACCGATTTCTCCTGCCTTCACTTCGCCCGCAACTTCAACTCACGCATCGGCCTGATCGGTCACCTGCGAATACATCACACGGAGGCTGGTGAACCAGTGCCAGTGGCTCCGACATACAGTCGACGCGCCCGCCTTCACTGCCCTCACTGCTCCCGCACATTTACACACCGCATGGGCCTATTAGGACACATGCGCCTCCACGACAACCTCCGGTAAACCACCGGAGGCTAAGCTACATCAGCGCAGACTACCTACACCAATACATCGACAACACCCTCACAATCACCATTTACCAGAGTATATCACGGTTTCCTAGAAACCGTGGCTGGGAAGTCTGCCAATCTGACACTTCCACCAGAACACGCCGTCGGCTCAGTGTATGTGCTGTGTGTGTCGAGTGGCTGACCAGTGGACTGGGAGTCAGTCGGCGATGGCTGCTCCATATCCCCTGAGTTAGTGAATCCTGGTGTGTGCGTTATGGGGGCCAGGTCGTGCTGTGGCGCGCGAAGACGGGTACGCCGATCCGTCAGCCAATGCGCCCACCCCACATCAGGCAACTGACCGGCTCGGACAGTGTCTGATGGTGGGGTTGGGGGGGAGAGTGAGGTCGACAGCTCAGCGCATGTTCCTCACTATAAACAATCTGACGCCCTTAAAACTATCACGGTGCGCTAAAAGCCGTGGCTTGGAAGGTTGCCAACTGACGGGATAACTCGGACCGCGTGGGCAGCCCAATGTTTGTTTTGTGTGGAGTGGCTGACTGGCGGACTGAGAGTCAGGCTGCAATGGCTCCTTCTTAATGTGGTCTTTATGGCACTCCCACTCTGTGGGATCCAAACCAGGTGTGGTGGTACGCCCAGGGGCGGCTCCGGCTGCGCCAGCCACCTGCGACCTCTCTCATCTCCAGTCTTCTTGTCTGTGTCCTGAGACCGGGCTCAGGTGGGGGAGGATAAGAGTGTGCGGTAACGTTGAGTGCCGCGGTCGGAAGGTTGCCAACTGACAATTACACTCAGACCTCGCAGTTAGTTCAATGTGTGTTGTGTGGAGTGGCTGACTGGTGGTCTGAGAGTCAGGCTGCGATGGCTACTTCTTAACGTGACCTCTAGCTAGCTCACACATGTGAGATGTAAGCCGTTCCACCCCCTGTTGTGTGAAATCCTGGTGCTTGTATTTGGGGGGCCAGGTCGTGTACGTAGTACACGTAGACGAGGTCACCAGCAGCTGCGCCCTCTTCTGCATCAGACGACTTGGAAGGTTGCCAATTGACGGGATAACTCGGACCGCGTGGTCAGCCCAATGTGTGTTTTGTGTGGAGTGGCTGACTGGCGGACTGAGAGTCAGGTTGCAATGGCTCCTTCTTAATTTGGCCTTTATGGCACTCCCACTCCGTGGGATCCGAGCCAGGTGTGATGGCACGCCCAGGGGCGGCTCCGGCCGCGCCAGCCACCTGCACCCTCTCCCATCTCCGGTCTTTTTGACTCTGTCTTGACACCGGGCTCAGGTGGGGGAGGAGGAGAGAGTGCGGTAGCTGCAGCGCAAGGCTACTTTCACTTAAAACTGATTCACGCGCAACTCACCGTCCCTGCACCACCTGGTGTGGAGCATACGGTGGACCTCGTCGAAATCGACGGTCGAACTGCCACCAAGCGCAACGTCATTTTATGCAAAATTACATGCATAGTACTCAACTTCAGTAAATTAGTTACTTCACTTACTTCAGTAACTGAACTATAAGCACAGAAAATAGCTTTCAAGTTGGCCTGCGGCAAACCTCTACTAGTGACTTAACCGTACATAACCTACAGTAGCTCAGTTACTTAATTATCTTAAGTAACTGAAGTTGATTATGCTAAAGAAGTCGTTAAAAGAAGTCAGTGCGGAACGTATTCACATTTCTGAGGTTTATGCACTATGCAGCCTAATCCACTTAGACTTAACGATCATACCAAGAACCGCCAACTTTATGTGATTCACGAAGGTTTTAAGCCCAGGCAAGACAACTTGTCAGCCTATGTCACCGTTTGCGCAGGTGAGACAGCTGCGCCGGGCGAAAACCTTTGGCAAGGCAAAAGTCGATATTCCTCTATTAACTCGAGCGCGACGTTTGGCATCAGCGTGTGACAGCACGCACAATCGATATTCCTGCGCGCACATTAGCCCACCATGCCTGGCTTCGGGGAACGACGTACAAAGACGAATTGGAGATTGCACGGTTAATGCAAATTAATAATGGTGACTAACCGCATTCAGAAACTGAAGTCGTGGCCTTAAGCCCTCGCTTCTACAGGCGATCAAAGGCCTTTCAGTAGGTTCTTGTGTGCCTTTTCTAATTGCTGCCTGTCCAACTTATTGTCTGTGTTCCATAGGACAAAACCGTCTGCATAAGATGTTGTAAAGAAATATATTATACTTGTCTTACTGAGGACAAGGCGGTACAATTCAGACCCAAAAAGGTCCGTTTTCCTTTGCTGTCGGCCTCAGAAAGGTAAGCTGACAGGTTATTTCATCAGCAAACATGCCAGCAAAGGCACTGACGGAGTCTCCACCCAGGCTGGACAGATGGGCGATCTGGCGGATTATACGTAACACAATTGGACACTTACCACCTGTTGCCTAGATGTTAGTTTTGAAAGGGACGCGTCCGGATCCTGCAGTTGCCCACAGCGTTGCACTCCTCGCCGGTTATCTAAAGGACATGAGAGAATTCCCCCACTCCATATGGGACCTGTCAGCATGCAACGCTTTCTTCCTTATTTTCTATTGGATGCTTTCATACATGTATATCCTTCTTTATTATTTCCTAAATTTATGCCGTTTCTTTTTGCGTGATCGGCATGGAGCTTAGCGACTCTGTTCAGTACTCGCACCAACTAAAAACAACTACAGGTGCATTACTCGCCTGTGTTTTTGCCAACCTCAAAGGCTTCGGCCACTACACCACGCGTGTAACGAACCACAGTTCCGACAGAATTGTTTGAATGAACTGGGAACACTTTTCGCGTGGATCCCGGATTGGAATGGTGTGATCGATGGTCTGTGAAGATGGCCGGTGTTCCTTCTTTCCCTACCGCTGACATCTCCCCTCGTTACCGCCGTCGTACCGTCTCGAAAGTCCCTGACCGTCAGCATCTCCACGACCCTCACCCGCATTTGCGAACAGCACTGCACTCCCCACCGGTATCTAACTGATCATTCGTGACCACCTCCCACTCCAAGCGGATCGATTTTATAAGTCCCCAGTATTCGCTTGTATCTTTATATTTCTCTTTTACTATCTTCGATTTGTTACTGTTAACATAGATACCTTTCGTTATAAACTTATTCTATCCTGCTATCTATACATGTGTGCATGATGAAGTGTGTAACGATTCTGCCGACGTTATATGGCTACAGATTGTCCTAGTGATATACTCCACAGTGTGTGCTATCTTTGACATTCTTGGCCGCTACACGCGTGTCCATAAGGGGCGCTCACGTGATTCTTCATCAGATTTATACGACTACCACTTAAACACAATTTAAATTTCTTATAAACTTTTTAAACATAGTAATATAGTTTCAATATTTAATTTTGTTAAATCTGTCTTCCCCCAATACATATTCACCAATAATCACCGATATTATCCAACCTTGACAATCGAGAAGCTATAAATACGGGCGAGGAATGAAATCCAGGAAACCCCTGTTTTCGGCCGAGCCGGACGATCAGGATTCCTCACTGCTGCACGTCCTTCGTTCCTCCAGGATTCCTGCTGGAAAATTTTCCCTCGTATTTAGATTATTTTTGTACCTAGGTTTCCCCCTTTCCATATTTCCTCATTTGATTTAGGTTTATTAGTATATTGTATCCACTTACGTTTTAGTTTCTCTCCCTGGGTCACAGCTAAAGTATTATGGGCACATAACAGGTACACATAAAGTCTCGTTACACGCTTGGCAAATAAATACCCTCCGAATGACTAACTTAAACCAAAGTACCCATAATCAGTTCACCAAAGTCCTCACTAACTGAGCTTAAGCACTATTTCATCTGGTAAATATTCCCTATTTTAGTTTATATAAATTTTGCATCTGTAAAATTCTCAGCAATAAACCTGAGCATGACTTAAAATGTCGACGTGGCCAGGCCACTTTTTCGTCCCTCTGAGTCCTTTCAACTGTTGGAATTCCAATTTCTAGACTTATAAACAAATTTGATACATGTATCTTTGAATTTTTACCTTTAAAATAACTAAATAATCATGTAAATAGACATTTAAATGGAATATATTGTCTCTGAAAAAAGCAGTAAACCTTCTTCAGAACCGATGGGGCAGGCCGCTTATTGCCCCCTTTCAGTCCCCTCTAATGAAGAGGCCATGTGCTGGCAGGGTCAGAATCGCAATTCAAGGTCTGAACTATACCCCAATTTAAGTTGCAGGGTCAGGCCTTTCATAAGTATCATCTTTACCGATGCCATATTCTGTGAAAACGGTTAGCTGTCTAATGTTGAATCTTCCACAAGGGACTTGTAAGATCCCTACAAGAAGGGGGGGTAGAATGTTTATTTTCAAGTAACCCTAGACGTGTTCATATCGCCAGTGTGATTTGCAATGGACCTGCCCGATTTTTGTTAAGCAATTTAGACATTTTAATGCGTATGAAGGCTGCGAATGGTGTCCTGTTAAACGAACATACATAGGCAAAATGTTCGACCTGCAGCAGTGGCAGTTGGACAGGAGGGCCGAAGAATTCGTAGACGGTGATCACAACTCCTGTGTTGTACGCTTGGATTGGCGTTGAATTTTCCTCTAGCTCCTCTTCACTTAGTATACTTAGGTGTGATAAGGAATTTAATGCATCTATGGGTCAACCGTCATCGGTCTGCGGTAACTGGTCAGGCAAACTCGTCCACACTCCGTTCGCACCAAATTGAATTGCTAAATCGTAGACAAGGACGCTTGAATACGTGTCTCCCAGCAGAGTTTTCTCAGAGATGAAGAAGTTCAAGTGAGGTAGCTGCTTAAAAGGGCACTGAATATACAAAATTTTACTCTTCCCTGGAATAGTTGTCCTGAAGGACATTTTACCGAATTATCTTCGTTTCTTCACTGATAAAATGCTGTTTGCCTCACCTCGCCTATGTGTGAGAAACATGGATTTGACGGCGCCCAAGAAGTGCCCTATAAATAAGCCTATTTACAGTCTGCGACAGACAAGCACTAAAAGGTTTACGGGTAAATTCGCTGTGTTATATGGAGGCGAAAGGATCGTTTATTATGGTTCGGTACTATTCCGAAAAACCTACGGGACATTTATTCGATCTCACTTGGAGTATGCCGTCAAGGCCTGGCGTCTGTGGTTTAAAAAGGATTATGTACATCTGAAAGGAGTGCATGCGAGGGCTACGAAGATGGTCAAGGATCTTAGTCATCTGCCTTACGAAGCCAGACTGGCTGAATTTGAATACTTTCATCTTAATAACAGGCAACTACGAATTGACCTCAACAAAAAGTACTGGATTGTCAGAGGCCACGAATGTGCCCGCGAACTTGCTGACTACTTTTGAATTGGCTGGGATCGAACATCTGTGAGGTCATCTCTTTAAACTGCGGATGAATTTGGTCCATACGGACGTCCGTCTGAATGCCTTTTCACAGAGGGGTCGTGGGAGCATGTAACGGACTCCCTGGCGTGCTGGTCCTTTCAGAAACTAGTGATAAATTTAAATGCAAACTACATACTTATTCGCCGAGAAATTATCAGACATTATCAGTATCGGCAGCTTGCGCCTGGCCCACATATATCGATGACCTTACATTTATATTTATCAGATTTATTGTGGTAACTGTTTATTTTATTGCCATTTGTGAATGTGAATAGGGAGCTCAAAGGCCAAAGCCTAATTCTCTCAATAAAGTGACTTAAAGGGACTTATGTTCACAGCATCATACATATTGTTGATGATGTTCTAGGTCACGGAGCATTAGGCTCCTTTTCATCTTTTCATTCATAAGTTACCTGGGTAGACTGAATAAGCTTTTGCGAAGTCCGTCCAGGAACTTACAGCAGATAGCTAGGTTCAGTTGATAAAGGGAAATATAGGCAAACGCCTTTGAACTCCCTCTTGGTTACAGTATGGCTATAGAGGCTCTGAGTAACTTAGTGAAATGAACCTAGAAATAAGTAGTCTATAGCGAGGCCACACACATAGGTTTATGCCCAAGCACAACAGGGCACATTTATAGATGAGCTTAATGTGCATGAACAGTTTACATGTATAAGTGCTGGGCGATATCGAGCTAGAACCTCAACAGCAAATAGGTACAGGTCATTGATTTTCCCTATTACCTCCTTAACCCATCGGCATCTTCGAACCTTAATAGATACAGTACGGAAAACTCTGAAACAGCTACAGTCCACAAAATCACCTGGCCCAGATGGTATATCAGAAAAAGTTATCAATGAACTCACTGACCAGCTAACCACTCCGCTCTCCAAGATATTTGAAAGTTCGATGGAGTTGGGGGCTCTGCCTACCGAGTGGACGGTAGCCATCATAACCCCCATCTTCAAAGGAGGAGAGAGGAAATCACCAAACAGTTTCTGACCGGTCAGCCTCACAAGTATCTGTTGCAAAATGATGGAGAAGATAATCAAAAATGGAACTGATGAGGCATTTTGAACAGAATAACTTGCTAAGTTCATATCAACATGGATTTCGAAGTGGTCGATCCTGCCTCACAAACCTCGTCACATCCATGGAAAGTTGGACAAAATCATTAGAAATGGGTTTGTCAGTCGATGCGGTCTACACTGACTTTAGCAAAGCCTTTGACAGAGTTCCACACAGACGTCTGATATTTAAGCTGCGTCAAATTGGTGTGACTGGCAACCTACTCAAATGGTTGGCCGACCTTCTCACAGGCAGGCACCAGCGTGTTGGAGATGCCAAGTCTCACTGGGAAACCGTTCACAGTATAGTTCCGCAGGTCAGCATTCTGGGTCCCATTTTGTTTCTGATATACGTGAGCGACTGCCTTGATTGTCTGACATGCGAGAAGGTAATGTTCACTGACGATCTGAAGTTATGGAACTCGATTTAAAAACCGGAGGAGGCGCGGAAATTACAACAAACTTAGATCGCTTGCAAACATGGTGTGATGAGTGGCTGCTGAACCTTTATTTCAACAACTGCCAAATCATCCGACTACGGTCTAGTTACAGAAGGATTATCAGGTTTGAATATCAGTACTTCATCAGTGTTCACCAACTCCAGGAGGAAAATTTTCTAAAGGACTTGGGTATATGGATAACACCCTCTCTCAAACCATCGTCGCACTGTGCGAATATAGCAAAGAAAGCTATGTGTATCGTAGGCGCAGCCAGGAGATCCTTCATTAATTTTGACGGAGACCTTTTGGGGCGCGTTTTCGGAACATTTATCCAGCCATTGTTGGAAGATTGCGTTCAGGCGTGGCACCCTTAAACGAAAAATGACTACACTCTGTTGGAGAAAGTTCAACGGAGGGCAACGAAACTAGTCAGCGGATTGGAATGCCTACCCTATGAGGGCTGACTAGAAAGACTTTAAATGTTTCCTCTCTTTTATAGGCAATACAGAGGGGATATGATCTAAGTCATCAAACTGGTCAGAGGAGTTGATTGTGCTCTTCAGATGGCCGACTTTTTGAATTGGCAAACACGAAAAGTCTCCGAGGTCACCAATACAAACTGAAAAGAAAACATGTCAAATTTGAAGTGCGGGCCAAATTCTTTTCCCAACGGGTGATTGAAGAATGGAACAAACTGCCATTTTCGGTTGTTCATGCAGAAAGCGTTGAAATTTATAAAAGAAGATATGATGAATTTTTACTTGATGGACATATATTTAGTCGACGGAAATGATCGATAATCTCAAACGACTTTCACCGTGTAACATTTGCATATTTAGCTAGCGTCTCTCTGTAAATAGGGTTTTCAAAGCCTCTGCCTATTTACCTTATATATACTGAATTATATACAACTAACATTTCAAGTGCCCTTAGTTTTGCGTGCCTGCTGCATTCCTTTTCGAAGTACAGTTGCCTTTTTATGATAACTCATACGCTTTACTAGCAATTATAGACAAATGAAACGTCAGATCCAATAATTGCCACAATATGTCCCGTCTTTAATGTGGACGATACCCATAAACCCTAAAACCACATTGTTCCCCAGTTAGTTGCTTAAGAGCACCAATTAATGATGTGGACGTAGACGCAGGAGACCATGCTAATTCGGCACTATTTAACGCCATTTTACTGTGATGCTTTATTCATAGACAGATATGTTTTTATTTAGGTACTCGGAAGGCCCCTGTCATTGGAAAAAAATAAAACGAATGCAAAAATGTGTACAATTAAGTTATGAATAGAAGGTCAGCTTCTTGTCGATGTCGAAGAACACAAAACAATGAGGTGAAAAAAATAAATAAAAAGGGCAGACAGTGAATAAGAACTACTTGGGATTTTTATGGAAAATGTATAGGTTAAATAGTTTTTGTGTGTTTTTAAGGATAAAAACGATCGATCGTGGGAGAAAAATGTACGCGTGAAGTAGGACCGACATGCTGATGAGAGCGTATGAGGTTTCAAAACGCTCCTCGTCCTGGGAAAGGGCATGTAACTTTCCACCCTTGCATCACGGCAGGTGTGATCACAATGCATATGGAATAGCTATAGGGGTAATCTTTAACGATGCTTAACAGGGAAAACCACCGTGGGCATCTTCGATACGCTTAGAGTCAAACGAGGAAAGCAATGAATATGTCAGGAAGATTACCTTTGAAGAGCCAGAGATGCAACCATGATACCCTCATTGCTGATTGCTCAGACCACCGACAAGGTGACAGAAATAGAGGAACCAGGCATGATCATCTAAAGTCCATGTAGGGTCAACAACAGGAAAAAATTACATGACTACAAACACCATCGCCATAAGGCAGTGCATGTACGATGGCTGACGAGGTTGTATCAGTTTACAACGAGTCGAACAAGGAGAAACTGTGAAGACCGAAGGAGAGAACGGGGACGTCAATTTTTCACAACGATGGTAGAAATCAAGAGGTGACGAAAAACAGCTGCGAAGATTGCAAATCCGAGCAAACAATCAGAAATCCCTACAAAGATCACATGTCCAAGTACATACTGCTAAGGATAGGATGGACGCACAGGTTTCCAAAAAACGATTCCATAGACACACTGCCCACATACAGGCAGGTGTTAAGCCAAGGTAATACAGCATGGCACCTTATTGACAATACAGACTACCATGAGCATGTTCAACTCTCAGAAGTATCCGGCACGATGAAAGAATTACGAAAGCAGCGTTCGGAAATTAATGTGATGTGGAAGCAGCTTGTATGGTTGATAAAGTCCGACCAACAGTTGTACGGAAGACTGCAAATAAGGGTTTTAATGGCAGCTTACCTCTCATGTTTGACGGAATGCACGGTTGGTTTGCCAGTTAATACCGTAAATGACCAATTAGCAAGCGGTAGGAGTTCACTGAGCACAACCCAATACATTGGGACTCCAATTTTTGAGCAAACCTGGTAAGGTCTTAAATATCTACTACGTACTTCCTTCAGATATTTTATTTGGCATGCCTTGGAGGGCACAAAACTAAAAAAACTTGTAAGGAAGTTGCTTTTTGCCCTCTCTGATGCTGAGTTAATGGTCAATGATAACTTCAAGGGCAAAAAACAAAGGAAGGCCTCTGTGGTCCACAGGTGTATTGTGTGATTAATGCACGTTTTGGACCACATTAATAAACATTTGCCAAGTAGAGGTGTACACTCTGTGTAACAAGGGCAGCAGGATGGATTTTCAAGAACTTGAGGTGGCATTAACCCGCCACAAAATGAAGTCGGTGGATGTAGTCAGAAAGCATAACAATAAGCCGGAATCCGTTTTCGATTGCACGGACGGTTAGTCCTTCTTATATCTCACCCCACACCTTTCCCTAAGAACTCATTTCTGGCCCATCAGAACCATCCGAAAGCCAACGGTATAGGTCAGAGGAGCAGTTAATCCCCTTTTGTATATTTTCTTGTCTAATAAACATAAAAGCAAAAAATCCAATGCTTTTGAGTAACGGAGATTTTACGAAATGATCAACTGGAGGTGTGCAGAAGAACGGCGAAATTCGAGGGTGACGCCATGCACGGGTAGCCAGAATTTTTATGACTGCTGCTGCATAGCGCCTTACCAAAACTTTTGGCCCTTGTTCTCATGGGAACCAAATGGACGAAACCGCTATTAATCATACATACATATCGTGACTATTGCACACTGATTCACTGTCCCTTCGCTATTGAATTACTACTAGGTAGCAGACAGACTTAATCTTAAATATTTTTGCCAACCAAAACTACCATATTTCATTACCGACACAGCAATTTGCGAATGTGCACCTGTGGGCAATAAAACATATTCGCTGCCTAAGTACACTGTCAGCTTGGCTGTGAAGGCTGTAATTTACCCTGTTATCTCAAGTAAGTCGTCAGCAGATTTGGCTGATAAATATAGAACATTTCCCAAAGTAAGATGTTCAGATACAGATTAGTTATTCCAACTCTATAAAACGAAATCACCGTGAATCTCTAAAACCTCATCTGAAATGATTAACCAGGTGGTTCCATCGGTGAATTGACCGTCATCAACCCTATACATACGACCTTCAACAAACATATATTCAGTTTTGAAGGGAAGACGGGCCAGCAAACTAAATGCCAACCAAAAAGGCTCGGTTTCACAAGATAACCTGTGGTCAACACGCATCAGCATGCATTCGCAACCAGAGTTTAATGTGACATTTCACAGATTGAAGCTTCTTAATGCTTTTGGTACCTACTGCGTTGGAATAATCTCTTCTGCAAAACCTAGCATCTGACTTGTTTGAATCGTTCCTAGATTTTATTAAAATTTGCCAATAATTTCATTGGATTTTTTGATCGTGGCTCGTTTTTTATCGCCCCTTTTGTGAATATCGGCGTTTTATATTCCTTTCCTTTATTTTAGCCCTTTGTGCTACAATATTTGATTAATTATTTCCGTATTCCACGACAGTGGGAAGATCCACGCTTAACAGTGCTATTTTCTCCCTCACCACGCTAAGCAGCTTAATTCTAGCTTCTTCCGGCATGTTGCAGCGTTTGTCGTAGGTAGGATACCATTGAAAAACATGCTTGTAATTTTCATTAAGTACGTACATTGTTAGTTTGATCATGTACTCGTGTATAATAAATAACTTGCCATTTCTCTTCTGCGAGCAATAAATAAGTGTTTGTCTTTACCAATTAAGCGAAGTTTTGTGCGGCTCATTCGGAATGGTTCTCCCTTTTGTGTCCAGTGCCCGAGTCGATGGAGTCTCTTTTTGAAGAACATTCCTCAAAACTTGATTTTTCCGAAGGTTTCGGCGAAACTTCCGCTGAAAACACTCATGATGAGACCTTGGAATCGATCGAGGTCTGCGCAGATATGTGTGGAAGTGAGACGTTTGGGGAACTTTTCCTCATGGATTCTAACGATTTACTTGGTTTGCGCGAAGAAATTATTGGAAGCGACAGTTCTGAAGTAAGCAGTGATTCACAAAGCCTCAAAGATGAGCAGTTTGACCTTTATATCCACGAGGATAGGGATATTTCCCGAACATGTCAGCCCATCCTCACTCCGAAACGATCGAATAAGAAGCGCCAGTTTTTGGGTCAGTCCTGTCCACAACTTTCTTGCTTTATAAATGTTTTGTCTATCCGCATTCAAATGCTTTATGCAGCTCTTTAGATCTGAATTTCCTAATAAAACTTATCCCTGTCATTCCTCGTTCGTATTCGTGCCGTTACCGCTTTTATCCCTTCTCACCCTTCTTTATATTATCAAAAACGACAGCGCAAGTGAACCATATTGCTCCATGTTTATTATTTCTTCTCCTTTTATATGTTTTTATTGTAAAGTGCCCATCGTATATACAACTTATGGTCCCCAAAATCGCAAAGTAAATGTCTGGAGAATTTGAATAGTATGATGTTCAACTTTTTAAAAAAACATTGATCGAAATTCTTGGTGGATGCACTTAACGATAGCGTGTATGTGTAAAAATTTGCTCTGGCTCCAATTCTCAACGTTGCGCGCCACCTCTAACTCTCAAAGGTGTACGACGCCCTTCGGCCTAGCTTCTTGGTTTGACTGTAACTGAACTGTCAAGATTGGCCGTAGGGCTCACGTTTAGGTTTCAATTTTTCACAAAAATTATAGTGAAGACCGTTCTGCAGTCAACGTTATCACAAAAATTGCATTGTACGAAAAACCAAGGAGGTGCAGAAGCCCTTAAATACGTATGTTTTCAAGACGGGTACGACGGGATACCAGAATCTCGATTTACGGTTGGTGAAACCGAAGAAATGGTTGAAGTTCCAAATTTAAAGGAAGTACGCTGCTGACCAAGGGGCTTCCTTTACCAACTATTTAAATAATAGTGTTCTTTCCCCTTACAGGAAGACATTTGAAAGTTTACCTTTTGATGAGTTTGTGTCTGCATATTTCCGCGCCATCGACAGTGACATGAACGCGCGCTCATTGCTTTTTATGAAGCTAGTAGGTTTGCAGAGTCCAAAGCAACCCGCAGACATACTTAGTTCGACTGGGTTCGATGTATGTTTATAGGTCGAACAAGGGAGCCTTCTGATAATTGCGACTTCCTTCTAACTTCAAGTTTATTTACGATAGGAACATTCAAACTTCATTGGCTGTTAGCTAACTAGGTTTAACCGACTACTGTGCCTACATACTTGCAATTTTGCGTGTCCCAGATTGCGCCACTGTAACATGTGTAGTGACCCTTGTTTTACAGCGAACCACGTAGGCAAAAGTTGATGCAATTAAACTACTCATTTGCCATACTCAAGCCATAAACACACGACAGTTCGACCGTCGTAGTTTGGACGATATCCACGTGTGCTCCACAACACGGCAATGCAGGGACGGTGACTTGCGCTGGATTGTAATGAGAGTAGACTTCCGCTTCATCTACCTCACTCTTTGTTCCACTTTCCATCTAGGTCCGGTGTTAATAGAGTAAAGAAGTCCGGAGATGGGCGAGGGCATAGGCCCACGAGCTGTGGTCCACCACAAACAACGACATGACAACAAAAAAGACGGTGGCTCAGATCCTAGCTGAGTGGGAATTGCATTAAGGCCACATTAAGAAGAAACCATTAACTTTCGACTTTCAGTCCGGGCACCGAGTTTTACCGTCATTTGGCAGTTTTCCAAGCCGCGGCTTTTAGTGCACCGGGATAGCTTCAAGTGCGTCAGATTGCTTATACTAATGAAAATGTGCTGAGCCGTCGACCTCACTCTCCCTCGCCCCCAGAATCAGGCCACCATCCGAGGCGGTCAGTTGCCTGATGCGGGCGTGGCGCAGTGGCTGATGGGGCTGGCGAACCTGTCTCTGCACGCTACAGCAGGACCTGGCCCCTTGAAACTTACACCAGGATTACCAAAATCAGGGGGTAAGAAGGAGCCATCGCCGTCAGACTTCTAGTCTACTGGTCAGCTACTTAACACACAATACATACTGGGTTGACTGCGTGATCTTGTTTATATCGTCAGTTGGCAGCCCTATAAGCCACGACTTTAAGTAGACTGTGATAGTCTCAGGCTTGGATCATGCATGTAGCAGGGGGTCAAATGGAGAAGGAAACGAGGATGATACTTGCCTCATGGTGAGATTTGGTTCAAAAAACATTTTGTGTAGTGTTGTGTGTGATCGTGTGTGATGTAGAGGCTAATTACGAGAGATGTGATCATGTGGTATAGCTGGCGGTGACTACCGTAGGTTTTTATGGAAACGCATTTGGCCCATGTTGTGAGGGAATGTGCGCGGACAGTTTGGGCAGTTCTGATGGGTGCGGCGGTTGTGTCATAGTGCTCCTGGTACCGGTTCGGCAGTCTCCGTGCGACGGATTCGCCTATGACCGACCAGGCCGATGCATGAGGTGAAGGTGCGGTTGCAGTGTGGACAGGTGAGACCGAGTCCACATCACGGGTGTCGACGGAGGTGGGGTTGATGTACAACGGTGCGTCATGCTTGTTTGTCTTGGTGGTGGGGGCAGGAGCCGTCGCAGCAGCTGTTGAGGTGGAGGCGTTGTTGAAGGATGGCGACGGGAGATCAGGTGCACCGTTAGGGTGGTTTATCGACATGCTCGGCGGGGCAGATGCGGACCGGGAGGCATCAGATGGTGCCATCCGGGTACTGAAATTGGTTAGAAGATGTCCAATAAAACCGATTATATGATATTGTTGGGGATGGTGTGGAGGTTGAGTGTTAGCTTTGTAAGGCGGAGACAGTTGGGATTTACGAGCTTCGCATTTGGCTTTGGCGGCGGTCATGCGGTTGAGTTGGTAGGTTGCTGATTCTGTTTTCACTCCTCCTCAAGGCCGGTCGGTTCCAAGCAATGTCCTCCCAGTTTGCCGGGTTGACCTGAAGTTGCTTCAAGGAAGTCTTCAGAATGCCCTTATAGCGTCGCTCTTGGCAGCCTTGTCGACGATAACCCGTGGCGACATATCCGTAGAATAGTTGGTTGGGTAGTCGCTCGTTGTCCATCCTCTCGAGGTGGCCGCTGTAGTGCAGTTGCAATTTTCTCGACAAGACGTAGATGCTCGGAAGGCCTGTTCGTTCCAGCACTTCCGTTTCTGGGCTCCAGTACTGCCATCTCGGCTTTTGTACCCGCCGTAGACGGCTGAGGTGGAAGCGTTTAAGCTTCCGCTCCATACAGCAACTTTGGCGAGATAACATCTTTGTACCTCTTGAACTTGGTGCTGAGGTGGAGACCGTATCGACTCCAGACGATGTTCTACAGGCGATCTTAAGGCTTGGCTGGCTTTGGCGATCCTGTGGGCGACCTCATCGTCGATTTTGGTGCTGCGGGAGTGTTTGCTAACCAGGTAGGCGAATGTGTCCACAGCTTGCAGCTGGGCGCCATTGACATTGATGCAAGGTGCATTATAGGCAGTGTTGGACGACGCCTGATGCATGAGCACCGGTCCGAAGTTGTCGCAAGCGGCGGCAAAGAGGTACGTGCTCTTATGCAGGCCCTCCTCTGTCGTTGTGTTTAGAGCGCAATCTTCGGTGAAGCGAAGTGCGTAGATATTAGTTGTGGATACACGCGACTGGAAGTTTGTCCGCCATTGATTAAGTAGTTGGCTGTCCATCCGGTAGGAGGTGCAGATCATGGAGCGTTCGTCACCATAGGCGTCCAATAACATGGCAGAGAACATGAGATTGAAAGGGGTAGGTTCAAAGATGCAGGCCCGCTGCGCTCTGTTGGTCACTGCCAATGCCTCTGAAATGGTTTCTTTTTCCATAAAGCGCGCGATCATGCCATCGTGGAGTGTATGCACCATGTGAGTGAATCGCTCGGGATAGCCGAATTTCTGCACGATTTTACACAGTCCACCGCGATTCACCGTGGCAAGGCTTTCGTTAGATCCACGAAGGTTGAGTGGAAGTAGATCCACATATCCTGACACTTCTCCTGCAGCTAACGTGTGGCAAAAATCATATCTGCGGTGCCGCGAGGATGGCGGAAACCGCACTGACTTTCCGGCAGGAGTCCTTGTTTCAGATGACTGTTCAAATGACATAGGAAAATGTGGGTGAAGATTTTCCCGGCGATGTTGAGCAGCGAAATTCCTCTGTGGTTGTTACACAGCTGGCGTTTCCCTTTTTCTTGTCGAGATGGGCAAGTGTGACGCCTTTGAAATCCTGAGGGACCGTTCTTGGTGCCTCATCTCCTGGAAGAGCGCTGTGAGCCGATCCATAGGTTGGGGGCCGCCGTGCTTGTAAAACTCAGTAGGGGGTCTCGTCTGATCCGGGTGCTTTCCCGCTGAAGAGTTGCTACACAGCTCTGACTGTTTCTCGGCCAAGTGATCGTCCCAGTGCTTCAGAATTTGTGTCTTCTGAGTAAGTAGGGTAGTTCCGTCAGCGTTGAGAAGAGGAGCGGTTCCTTTGGCTGTGAGACAGTAGACAACCTTGATCGTGGCGAAGAATTTCTTCCATTCGTCACGGTCCACGTACCCTTGGATCTCCTCAGCCTTGCAAGACGTCTTGCATTTCCAGCGGCCGTTGTTGCCCAAGGCAATAACTTCTGTAGAAGGCTTTCTTGTTGGCGTTGGTAGGGCGGTCAACGTAGGCTTTGTGCAGCCTGTTCTTCTCGATTAGCAGATTGCTGATGGCTGCATTTTTGTCATCGAAACAGTCATGGTGCTGATGATGTGTGCGACTGAGGATATCCAGGGTGGTGGACTGGACTTTGTCCCTCAGTTGGCACCATCGGTTCTTCAAGGAGGTGTCCTCGTAGGCGAATGGAAGTATTCATAGGGGTATGGGGACAAACAAAACACAAGAGACCCTCACCATGTTTGGAGAGTAAGCGTTGGACAGGGGGTGAAGGGATCAGACATACTGGGTGTTTAGACACAACTCCGGAGACCGTCACGGTCGAGGCGGTTACCGGGATTTGGCGGCTGGGCAGAGCCCAGCTTCAAGGAGCCACAGGTGAGATTTGGGTACTAATTACGAGCCGCCACTGGAGCATTCACCACCTGCAGAAGACAAATGGAGGGCTCTCATGCTGCCAGCTTGGTGCCTTCCCTAACTAGCACCCAATCAGTAGTGGGCTTTGGTCACTTCACTTTAGAATGATCGTAGCTGAAATGTGAAATTGGGCAGCATTGGAGTATAGTTAGTTATTCAGCCACCTGCGTCTCCGAATGTATTGAGCTAATTCAGTGTTAAAATCTCGTGCGTTGCGCGCTGCCGACCCAGGGCGGCTAAAATGTAGCTGCTCACACTTTAGAGTTCAGCTACGACTTAAACGCATTTTGTTGGAAATGCATGGCCCATGCGTTGTAATACAGCAACCACATATACGCGAGTGAGATGTTGATTAAAAATTAAAAAAATCAGCAGCGTTCTGGCCTAGAGCTTTATTAATCTTGCAATTGGTGTATCAGAACTAAAACGCGAAATAACTGCAATTAATGAGGTGGAATTATCCGGAGCAATAAATTAACAAGTTGGCCGATAAATAGTGATAATTTTGGTAAAAATATTAAATTTTAGACATCAGTATTGCGAGGGCAGTACGCGTGAACGTGCTGCTGTTGTTGTTTATTTAATGTTTCCTGATGGTGCGTATAGATACCGCCATTCGTATGTGTACTAACACGTTCTTGCACGTTCTGTTTGTCTGCGGAATTGGTTTCCTCTCTATTTGGCATCACGAAAAAAACTAATGGATCTTTGAGCAAGGGTCTGGGCGTCTGCTGATGGTAATCCTCAACGTATTTTTTCTTTATTGAAAGCAAGAACTCAAACGGATACGGTATATTCTTTTCCATTGACAGATCGTATGTGAGCATCTTAGGGGTAGCACGGGAGCTGGTCAACCTTTTCAACAAGTGGATCGTATTTAGTCTGTCGGGCGTTATTGGTCAGCAGAACTCGACCAGGATAGGTGGGCTACATAGGGATAGTGGTTCTTGTAATAGAAATTTTCTTATATATAAGCAGCTTTTCATGTCATAGCGCATTAATGGCGGTACGCAAAGATGATCTGAATGAGTGTAAATAATCGAGTAGAAGCGATATCTAGTGCATGATAGCCGCAGAGTTCGGGTTAACCTTTCGGCGTGGCTGTTTCCCTCGAAATTTTAGTGGGTGCCAGTGGAGTCGAGGAGTCGATCGGGGATCGTCATTTATGTCAAACGACGTTTAAAAATTCCCCAACAACAAAGGAGTTGTGGCTAGTAGAAAAACTCTGTACAATACCCAAGGAAACGGGCAGATCGAGCGTTTGAGCCAAACTTTATGGAAGACTATATTACTTGCCTTTAAATCTCAAAGCCTCCCTGGCACGCACTGGGACTCCGTTCTCCTGGATGCCTCAAACTCAATCAGGTCATTTTTATGTACCGCTACTAATGTGACACCACATGAAAGGATTTTTGTCTATAATCGGAGGTCAACTACTGGAACCACTCTCCTTGCCGAGTCCTGGTGAAGAAGAGCGGCCAACAGTCTAAATGTGATCCGCTCGTTGACGAGGTTGACTTGCTCGAGTACAACCCTCAGTATGCTCACGTGCGATTCGGTTTGGGCAGAACATCAAGCATATCCATTAGGCTGCTTGCTCTGAGAGGGGAAATGATGTCAGTGGTCATCATCAGGAGACGGTCAAACCCTTAATAGAAAATTCCAGTCCGTTTTACTCTAACCACCCGCCCAACACGGAACAGGAGAAAAACGCCAATTCAGTTGACAGGGATGCGACAACACCTGATAGTGCTCATAGCGAAGACGATGTCCATAAGCTTACTCTGGAGACATCGTTCAAACAACAGCAACGCGTTCATCCATACTGCCTTCGTAACAGAAACGTTTAAAGATTGTCACTTGCACACCCTCAACTAGATTTGTCAACACCCTGCGCCTTCTTTGTTAGCTGGAGAGAATGTCATAATAAACTCTTCCCCTGGTCGGTCTATATCTCACTAGTGTTCTGTTTTTCGGTTTTAGCTCCCATACGTCATATATAAATGAATAAAGCCCAATTCTAGGGTACTCATCCGTTCTGATTTTTCCATCTATTCCGTTTGTTCTATCTCACTCGAGTGATTGAAACTATTCTGATTACAACACTTTCTCTGTCTGTTGGGCTGCAGCCTCGCCCCAAAGCATTTTAAACTTCTTATAACTACCAGCCATTAATCTAGAGGGGCCTTTCTCCTGGTTGCGGATGCAGCTTGAGCACATGTTGGTTTTCCCAGCGTTTATGAAAAAACTGACTGATTTAACGGCCTCTCACCCGTAAGATCAGTGACCGTAAATCACCAAACCTTGGAGCTAGCAAGTCGAACTCGTCAACATAGTCGAGATCAGTCAGCCGGCGTCCTGGTGCAACTTCGACACCATCAGAACCTTGTAGGATCCTTCTGAGAATATAGTCTGGCGCAATTAAACAGAATAGGCGACGGGATACAACATTGTCGAACACCAGGTCGGATATTGAATGGTTCGTAGATTTCTTATGGGCCAGGATTTGTGATGTGATGGAGCGGTAGTAGGCCTTACTCATTGCGAAGATTTTTGCTAGTACACCATATAGTTCCATTATCTGCAACAGGGACTCGCGACGGACGGAATCAAACACAGCGGCGAAGTCAAAATAAGCAGACGACTGTCAAATTGTTGGTAGTTTTGGCGGAATTCCAAAATGCGCCTTACTGAATATATTGTGCACACATCCACGCCCAGCTCGGAATCTGACTTAGTTGGGCCTCGTTCTAGAGTTACGCAAAGCATGCTCGATGAAAAATCGAGGCTCCTATTTCACGGACGTTTTAACGTCTGGTAACGGCATTACAATTGCATTTTTTTCAAAAAACAAGGTTCCTTGTTTGAAAAAGTATGATAAATAAGACATACTGGCATATTAAGTCCTTTCAGAAAAAACTGCAGTACAAACCCACAGCAGCTTCGAGGAAGCGCGTTCGCCGTTCCGTTTTCTTTCTCATGTGGGCGAATGATGTCGAATTTGAATGGCGACAAAATTAGTTTCCAGCTTAAGGTGTTGGCGTTCTTAATTTTCCTTTGTCTCTACCTCCATAGACAAAAGCAACAGAATGCTGACGTATAGCAAGTTAACCACGATTAAGGCGGAAAAAGCATTCCTATTCGCATATGGATTTCGCTGTGGCACACACTTTTCGAGGGTAGAAAAATATCGCTCACTTGTGGACAAACTTCGTGAAAAGAATGCTACTGCTAGACCATTCTGATTTGGTGTCAGTGGCCGCGACGTCTAAAGCTTCGGTTTCGACTATCGATGGGATATCCTTTTAAAAAATCTCGATTATGGTTATCGCATGTTCCTCTCTAATAACTTCGAAAGTTTGTCTCCAACAGCAGAGGAAATGTCTTGTGGACGAGCAGATGAATTTTATTTGAACAGTGAGACATCCGTTGCCAATACTAGGCAACAGCTCATTTTTGTGACTTCAGGTCATGCGGAAGGGTCCTTCACACAAGCGCTGCAGGCATCCGGATCGGGTTTGTTGTTACCTATGAACACCCCCGAACTAATAAGTTTGATTTGATTAACAGCAATGACACTTCTGCCATTACTACAGGTTGACCTGTGTTTTTCGGCCACAACTTTTCAAGGGTTTAGCTCATGCACTTCCGGAAAACGGGCGCTGACGCGTGTTCAGGAAACTGATCCATCACACAGTTGTGGATAGCAGCAAAGTGGCTAGTTCCAGGAAGCATTT
Source organism: Schistocephalus solidus (assembly GCA_017591395.1). Lineage (NCBI taxonomy): Eukaryota > Metazoa > Platyhelminthes > Cestoda > Diphyllobothriidea > Diphyllobothriidae > Schistocephalus > Schistocephalus solidus. Next base: position 20,129 of record WEDG01007493.1, on the reverse strand, counting down.
CGAAAGTATTCAATGGGATGGCTTGAACTCAAGGTCGAAATTCTCGCTAGATGTGGTATTCGCTTGGGCAGTGAGCTGCTCGAATCACGTTACTCCGGCCCGCAGTCGGTTAACAAGCGCAACAACTTCCACCATATTCAGCGCTGAATTTTTTCCCGGGCTACACTGGGAGGGCGCTGATGAACGTGGCCTCCAGTGAAAGTATCGGCTAGTCAAATTTTCGTGTAATTTTCGCACCACTAAAATACAGTAATTACAGACTGCCGTGGACGAGCAGGCGATCATCGCACCAATAACGACTATCACCTATGGATGTGTAAGCTGCTAATCGTTTTAGGTATGTGGTTGCATGGCAACTGTATCCCATAAATACTGCGTCCCTTGTGAGCCCATCACCCCTTACCTGCGACTGTCTCTCATGCTGGATTCGGGTGTGAAGCCGAAGCGTCAGACGAATAAACATCTTGTTCCAGCGGTCAAATGTCATTCATATGAAAGAACCCACCCCGCTAGACTCAAGTCAACATCAAGTAACTTCCCCATTCACAATAAATCTGGTGTTTGTTCTTCATTTATAGTTTTTTATCAATCGAATTAGCTTCTTTTCTAGATTGCTTGTAAAAAATTCCTTCCAGCTGGCCTTTATGCTTAGTGGGGAGTGGGCGGGGTTAAACTACATTCATACCCGGTTAAATTAATTTTAACTTCCGCCTTCTTTCCCACCGTCCAGACGATCAGAGCGCATCGATTGGGCGCGATACCTCCTTCGTCCCTTCCAGTTCCATCGGAACAGCCTACTATTGAAATATTTTTTAAGTCGGGTCTTTTGGGTTTTATGTCCCACATCATCGTCATCACTTTGCAATGTCGAGAGTCACGAACCCTCAGTAAGCTGACACATGCGACCAATCAAGAGCGCTGGTGATCGGAGCTTCCTGTATCTGTGCTCCCATCCCCACCACAGATCAGCTGGTGGCCCAGATCGCCGCGTTGACCTTCCTAAGTGCTAACCGATAGGAGCGAAGCATTCTGCTGCTTCAGGTCGCAACGTCCGTTTTCCCTTCTGTCTCCGGATGACCACCTGTTTCTGTTCTCCTCAATCATTCCGTTCCTGCTCTCGGGGTTATCACTAAAATCAAATTTTACGATCCTAACATCATATCCTCTGTACGCAAGGCCATGTCCAGCGCCTTGGAACTGTCGGAGCACTGACTTTAAGGTGCAAGTAATAAGGTGGGTGCCAGTACTCTTTGTCGAATGTAAAGCTGCCGTCCGCGTTTTTGCTCGCGCTACGACTTCTTACGTTAGCAGTACCGTATTTAGATGTTGCCTTAACTCATTAGACTAAGGCGAGCCGATAGGCAAATCTTCACGGGCAATTAATTTATAACATACAACGTCTCCTTTGCTAATTATATAAAGGAATAAGTTAAAATTTTGGAAATTTCAAAAATCGGAACTAGAATTTCGAGGCTTCGTCGTTTTTATGTACATTAAATAAGGCCGGATAATTTTAAAACGTCCGCACCTTATTTCACAGTCTTCGTTAGTGATTGGCATGTTTCTGTTGCACTTTTTTAGTCGAATCATGTTGTAAATACTCCCAAAATTAAATTAACCGGATTTGCAGATGCAGGGGCGAATAATGGCAAAAACAAAGTAGACCGGGAGGATACTTTCGGACCTGTTAGACAGTCAGTCAGTTGTCCCCAACCCTAATTTTGGATAACCAGATATTCCTTTCGGCATCGTTACTGGTCGTTACGCGAGTGCTTTCGAGGGTTCTAGCTTCAACCGCAAAGTACAACGTAACAAGCGTGTTCCGCAACCTGACCTGTGAAAGTCCTTTCTACGTTGATCTTATAGGTGGCACAATTGTCATATTTTCCCGGGTTTAGGCTAAGTGGTCATATGGGTTGTTCGACAGGCTTTATCCAATTGCTTCCGGTTTCCAAGAAAAATTAATAAGTTGCCTTTGTCATAGCGAAGACATTTAAAGGTAGTCTTGTGCCGTAGTTTGTTTATGCATTGAAAATATTAGCTTCGACAAACTCCGCTTACTTTTACGGTTATGAAAACAACTGATAGGATCACTACCATCTCAGCAAATTACATTCTATCTAGAACCTCCTATGGAAAACATTTTAAACTCATTTCGGCTGTTGAAATTTTAACTTCTTAGTTGCCTTTTAACTGTATGCGGTATCCATGCCCCAGTCCATTGACCGCCTCGGGCGGTGGCTGGAAACTGGTAATGGGAATAGAGAGTAAGGTCAACGGCTCAGCGCATTTTCCTGGCTATAAACAATCACACGCGCTTGAGCTATCATGGTGCGTTGAAAGCCATGGCTTGGAACGTCGCCAAACGACGGGATAACTTGGAACAGGCGGTCAGCCAAGTGTGTGCTTGTGTGTAGTGGTTGACTGGCAGATTGAGTATCAGGTTGCAATGGCTTCTTACTTAAGCTTTTATGGCGCTCCCACTGTGGAATCCGAACCAGGTTTGGCTGCACGCTTAGGCGCGGCTCCGGCCGCGTCAGCCACCTGCACCCTCTCTCTTCTCTGGTCTTTTTGACTTGGTCATGACACCGGGCCCAGTTGGGCGAGGGGGAGAAAGTGCGGGAGATGCAACGAAAGTGTACTCTCACTATAATCTAATTCACACGCAAGTCACCGTCCCTGCGGCATCTTGCAGTGGGACACACGGTGGACCTCGTCGGACTACCACGGTCGAACTGTCGAATACGTATCCTTCTTTATAGGCGAAATGCTTTTCTCATATACTCGCAACTAAATCATTTTCAGTAATTTAAGCCACACTGCCAGTATCTTTGCAAGTTAATTTATTAGCTTGCTTAGTGCACATAAAAGATTGTAGGTTAAACCCTTGACGTCTCTTATAAATAAAATGCACCTTAATGACAATGTCTTGATTGCGCAGGCTGGATAAACTTTACTTTTTTTCATTTTATTTTCATAAAAAAACAATCTAAAAAAATTGCCAAAACTAAATAAGCTTTTCATTAAGCCTAACTAGTTTATTCCACTTTTATTGTTATGGCCAAACTGACATTCAGCAAAAAACGTCATTAGGTTTTCATAGCGCAAAACCAAACTCCTTTCTCAATTTGACTATTTCCCAGGTTGAAGTATCCCCGCTTAAAACTGTCCTGTTACTCTGAACCTCCCATAAAACAGATCCGTTTTGAAAAGGGTTGTAGCAACAATAACCATGCGATAAGTACTAAATATGACCTTTCGGATCAGTTTGGAAACAAAGTTTCGTGAACACCCAAATTTAGCGTCCTTGCATAATTTTATGGTGCTCTTCCCTTTTCACAAACGTCCACATTTCAGCTGATTTTACAGCGTCTATTCTCCCTCTCTTCACAACAAGTCTCCGAATAGCCTTGTGCAATAGTTGGTATCATCAACCCTAGCACCAATGGTCTTGCTTATCAACAATATTCGTGTTGGTTGTAGCTTACGTAATGTCTCTTCTCCTCAGGCTCTGATTCCAATGATAATGCCCTCGAGTTCATGGCCGAACTCAACCGTCGGGCGGTTCCCCCCTCACTTGGCAACGTCGTCCAACTTTCATCTCTCGTTGACTGCCAAGCACCCCTCTCTCTCCTCAACGGTACTGCAGCTTGGACTCCGGGGACAAAATCAACCAGAGCGATAAATGATAGTAGCCCATGCATCTCTACCGCACGAGATACCAGCAGTGTTAAGAACAAGGAGTCCCTTGTGGAGGAAGTTGACGTAGGCAAAAAGTCGGCGGCAGTAAAGTTGGAGTCTCTGACGAAGACGGCGACAACGGTAGCGATGCGCCCGGCTATTAAACCGGAATCCTGTTACGCCTCATCCTCGCGTCTGCGCGTTCTACCTATCGCCGCTTATCGTATCCCAACCACTACTCTACTTTCAGTTAGTCGAAAGACAGTGAAGGCGGGAAAGGAGGAGGAGGAAGAGGAGGAGGCAATGTCGACGAGCAGGCCACACCAATTGAATGGTTTTAGCGGTGACGGCGGCTCGCAGTCCTGGCCTAATGTTAGCCTGCTCTGCTCGTCTTCAACCGCTGTTGTTTCAACTGCCGGTGCCGCATTCAACCTGAATCGAGGTAGGGGATTAATGACTTTTCAGATAAGTTAATCGACCTCATCAAGGGAAAATCTACAGAGTAGGACTCAAAATAGGGCAGTATTCTGAGTGATAAAATTGATCCCCTTGGCGACAGGAACTACATAGAACTCTTAAGAAAACTTTTTAGTTAAAAGTACGTTCCTTAGTCTAATAGTTATCAGGGAAGCCTGGGCAGAAATGTTTTATTGATAACTTGATTTATGTCTTCTAACTGAAGCATTATTGCCTCATTCAACTGTTTCAGTTACTTCCGATATCGTTACTATAACTAGTACTACTTTTTATCTGAATACTGTCATTACCAATGGTACTCCCGCTGCTGTCACTCACACTGACGTGTATACTACTACGAATACGACTCTCACTAACTAGAATTCTTCTAGTGTTACCTAGCGGGGTGCCCACCTTGCTGGAATTGTCTTCATATGGCCCTATGCCACAATGGTTGGTCTGCTCTTTCTCCGCGTCCTGCATCTATCTCTGTTTCCTTAGAACTGTGCTCAATGCAGCAGCCGTATCACGGTAACTGCTCATTTAAACGTCACGCACACGAGATAGTGGTGATCCTGTTGTGGACAAACTACCATTTAGGGCAGCACTACCAAACTCTCGCTTCCCTTAGGGAAGCGACTAGAAGCGACTAGGGAAGCGACTAGACCTAAAATGCTGATCAGAACTGACAATCCACTGCAGTATTGCATAATGTCTTATCGAGGATTTTACCCAGGACGGATAAGTGTATAGGCCACTTTGCTCACCTCGCAAACCGACAGACAGGGGTTTCTCATGGCCGCAGTTACCTTTACCGGAAGTCTAGGACAAATAACTATATTTGATTGGCAAGGGTTTGGTTGGAGTCTTAATTTCGGCAAGTTACAATGCTACGTCAGATTACATACCTAGTACCACTTATGTGTATACCATCCATGAAATTCAGTAGTATCATAGGGCAATAACGGGTAACTGGTAGAATAAACAACCAGGTTACACGTAAATATATCTAAGCTAAGTCAAAGGTAAACACCATGGAGTAAAATATAAGAAAGTGCGACTGTCAACGACAAATAGGCTACATATGACAATTTCAGTCTCGCTTATATTTATCGATAATATTTCGGTATTTACTAACCGCCAGCACCTGTATGCGCCTTTGTAGAATTCGTCGGCTACGGTCTGAAGGAGGAAGCCAACTCGACAGAAACTCCATCCACTCCTATCAAAAGCAGTGATAACAGTGCTTCCACTCCTACCAATGCGGGCTGGCATGTTGTGACGATTTCCAGTCCGCCAGGCCAACGCTGTGGGGGGACTGCTACTTTCTCACCCCTGCGAACCTCCGCGGGTCCATCACCTGCTTCCCCTGGGGGAACTGCCTTGTCAGGAGCTGCGTTCTTCCGTCGTGGCTTTGGGGCGGCGGCTACGTCGTCCAGCATGGCACAGCCGGCCCTGCTTCCGCACCCCGGTGGTGCGCTCTCACCGCGTTGTGTAGTCTGCCCGCAGCTGGGTTGCGGTAAGGCCTTTCGTGACACCGCGGCCATGCGCAAACATTTACACACTCATGGCCCCCGAGTGCACATTTGCGGAGAGTGCGGCAAGGCCTTTGTGGAGTCGAGTAAGCTAAAGAGGCACCAATTGGTTCACACTGGAGAGAAGCCCTTTCAATGCACCTTCGAGGTGAGCACGCGCAATTCCACTCACAGACATCAACCCTCAGCTTCCTTTTGATCGTATTTCATCAACCATGTTTATTTAATTGTTTATGTTCAAGGAAAAAAGCACCCACAAAGACGAGGTAGACTGAGATGGCCATTTTGGACTTCCAAACCATCGGCAAACGGTCATGCTCAATCCCAGATCTCTGTGACATGGGATTCTAACGCGGACTCCTTGATCATTCAGGGTTAAATAGTCCAGCGTTATACCGCTAAGCCACAAGTCCGATGCCCTGTCTGTTTTGATCGCGAATATTCACTGTGGTAGAAGGACTTACTGATCAGGTTACGGCAAAGTCTCAGTGACAAACGAACCCCACTTAGAATCGAAAGTCATCCAGATCTGGGATTGGGTATGGCTGGAAGACGACGGTAAAGAAGCCACAAATGAACATTCCAGTCTCTTGTATCTGTGGTGCTACCCCTTATATTAACAGATTACTAATCGGAATGCGGTTGCCTGCGAGGGCTCCAGATGAAGCCCCAAGGCACAACGAAGGGATACATCCCTTAGCCTGCTCGGTGAATGCCCTTCTGCCAATATTTGCGCCGTAAGCAATCTTATCAAACGTTCAAGGAACCATGATCAAGTTGCTTTTCTAACCTAAACGTATGATTTATAATTTTCAATATCTCTTGCGCTACTGCTCACATACATAGTTCCCCGGGACTTAGTTGAACATAATTTAACTATGCACTTCATTTCATCTTCATCCTCTTAAAACATCCGAGGAATATGACTGTATTTTAGGCAAATAAGTTTAAACTACACCAGACTGGGCTTGGAAATCAGGGTAGTTGCGGCGTCCTTCTGACTCAGTTGCATAGAGGTGTCTTTGTTGCTCCTGCCTTCGAAACATAAGCATTGTTTTAAGGAGGTGATTCATAACTGCTTCACTGTTTTTATGAATTTGTCCATTTTAGCAACGGAAAAAACAAGCATAGCCTCCAATTTCTTAAGAATATGTGCACTACCCTCCCTGCCCCGTTAGAAGGTAGATGTGATATTTAATGGGTAGTGGATTGAACCTTAAATTTTCTCCATGTTGCGATGTATTCGTGTGCTTCTACTTGTTGTTCCTTTGTTAGCTGTTGGTTTCGTTTCCAACCTATTTTATCGTCAAGATTAGCCTTCATCCCCAAGTTCAAATATTGCGCATAGTCTAGTGTTAGTGGGGTATGGATATAACTAAGGCGATCATTCCTCTGTCTTCCAAATTTTTGTCGAGTGCAGCAACCGACCCCTAGGGACTTTTTGCGCTGACGAGGAAATTCAAGTAAAAATAACCGGCGGATTTGTTTGCGAATTCTGATTCCCTTATGCTAGATGGATCAGTTGTGGCGTCGCGCGTGTTATCTGCCAGGACTGTCGCTACACTCAAGACAATGTCTTGTCACCTGGATGTGGCATTGTCATTAAAATGCGATTTGCGAGGTAAAATATGGTCAGGTTTCTGTTTCTTGAGTCTTTATCCAATTAACGAGCGATGCATTACTGCTCATTCGAGATAGTGGCTGTTATAGGGCTCGATAGCCAAACTGTCGTGTCATTTACAAACCTCGATGTTCAATCGTGATTGTAATATGTTCAGCAGTTCCATTTACTTAAATGTATAAGAACAAGGCGTAAGGTAAGCGTCAATACAAAAATACTTTTTTTGCGTTTTATTGCACTCGAGTTAGACTGGGGTTACAATTATGGGATGATCTGTTGAGAATCTGTTGATCACCTTCCTTCCCTGGCCCATCAAGCCAATCATAGAAGCTCTTCAGTGGATACTTATTTTTTATCGATCACCCACTTTTGACAAGTTTTGTAACGCTGATACTTGAATTGGACAGACTCACAACAGGAAAAACATAAGTGGAAAGCATACGTTTGTTGAAACTACAATTACGTTAGCCCGTGATTTCAGATGCGTAAGAAAGTGCAACGACTCCTGAGCAGTTTTGTAGTCCAACACTGCGGCAGAGATGCCGTGTGTCCCTGACTGGGACCACCATACGCTATAGGTTTCCAAGTGAATAAATGCTATTGATTATAATTAACAAGGTTAAAGGAAAGCCTCTTAATCGTTCGCCGGTTTAAATTCATCCAAATAAATGCATAAGATAGCATCCGTTGTCGATATGTTGACTGCTTTTCAAGGTTGAGGAAGTTTTTATGAGTTCCCTGTCTTGGCATTATTCCCGTTGCGCATCACAAGGCCTAAGACGAATTCCTTTAATTAGTAGAATGGGGAGTTCGAAAGCAGGCAAATTGTCGCAAAATCAAACACGAAGAATGGAAAATGTTCAAAGATGACGCGTTAAAAGTAAGAATAACGGTTCTACCCGTCTGTCAGCAGGAGAAGGCGTTTTTAAGATCATCGTTTTATCTCCGGTGGTAGGGTATATCAGCGTGCTTAAAGGAATCTTCTGCATAGCCTTGAAAGCTTAGCAGTTTTTGGTCCTTGCTCAATCACTGAAAGAGGCTCTGTGTGCTTGTTGGGTGTTGAAACTATCACGTTAGAACAGTTCTTGCCGTCTTCTATTGATGTGGCCACTTCAAGCAAAATCGATGGTTTGAATCCTGTTTCGTAATTTGCCGCAAAACAAAATGTCACCACCGCAATACAGTTGCACATTACGGGCCTGCTATACGTGTGCTCAGGCGTTACATTTCACAGAAAAATTTCGATGTCTTTTGTCATTCTTGGGTGGAGTAAGAGATCGACACTTGCTCCCTGTGTATGCGTGCCTGACTGACAGATTCTTTTGACACACCAACTGAAAAATGCATTGCTTGCTTACGGTTTGTTTCCCTTCTTCGTGCTTATTATTCTTAAGTAACCCTGCCTATATTGTTGCGCGAGATCCACTCTACCCATGCCAAGCAAACAGCTTACCGCAAATATGGCGTTACCTTCGGCGGCTACAAATAAAGTGCGCTAGTCTCACTACGGGTCGACCGAAAAACGCGGACAGCCCACTGGTGTATCGCGAAGAAAGAGTTAAACCACTGCTGAAGTACTCCTTTCGGCAACTTCACGAAATCGTCACTGTAAACAACTCAAAATACTCGAAGCTATTGCGATGAGCTAGCAACTGTAGCTTACATGGATACCAGTTGGTGAGATAATTCGGCCATTCTTTGGAACGAGAATCCAGCTGTACTGGCTCCTTGATATGACTTATGGTTGGATCTATCCAAATTTAGCTTCTCCAACGTTAAAGTTGAAGTTATAAAATTAATTCTAGTGCTATTTCTGCATTTGTGCACATCAATTCACATCCAAAACCTCTATAAAATCCTGAAGAACTGTGTCGTCTTGGATAAAAGTGTTTTTAAGACCATGCGATTGTCCATCAGGCACGACGTCTGTTACCACTACCCCGAGTAAACAGTGGTGATTTGCGAGTCAATTTAGTCATAGTAGATGTGCGCAGTATCGACCTTACTCTAACTCCCTTCGTAAACCTATCATGTATCAGTGACAAGACGGGGTAGAAGCAGCCACGTATGGGTTTGGACTCATTGACTGGCCTGGTCATAAGCCTCCGTCCACGATTGTCACAGGACAACTGGGTCCTCTTTTCTGACCTAAGTAGTCTGGGAGATACTGGCTACCGTTAGCCTAATCAGCCCCTGTGCTCAGCGCTTCGTGGAGCCGCAAAGGAGCTCTGGGTACCAGATGAGGCCATTGTGACATTACCACATCTTGCAACTAAACGTGCGTTTCGGGTTTCAATCGACGTAAGCGACTATTTCTGCCTGGACACCTCCTACGCCATGTATCACAGAAGCAGTTTTCATCAGCCAAGTGTAATATATCAAAAGTTACCTACGTCAATCAGGTGATGGCGACAAAACAATACTGCCGCCTCATGGCGGACCGATGCTCTGAGAGGTGCGCTTTGCATGCAGGTTTCATTTTATTGGTCATATGGACGTCGGCGCTGTCCGTGCCCCAGCAAATTGGCGCAACACCACCTCTAATATATCCAAAGTGGTAAGAGGGTTTCCGGGTGGGCCTTTTTAAGAAATAGACGATACGTTTGAGATTGTGTAACGAGCCAGGAAGCCATAGTTACGTCATATGTTTGTGTCGATGTACTAAGTAACCGAACTAAACCAAGTGCAATATAACCAATCGGCAGGAAACCGCGTGAACTTCCAAAAAGAATGCTGCACGTCCGTTTTCGGAAAGGGACCGGGTACCTGATCCGAAAGCGGAACAGGCAATCAGTCCTCGGCAAGGCTGTTAATGGTCCAAACCTTAAAGTGCTGTGGGGGAGGGATGTGCATGTTCATATCTATCCGTTGACATTTTACTGCAATCATGGTATACATAGTCTGACTTCAAAATCTGTAAAATGGGCTTCCAGTGTTCAACAGCCTGCTTTTGCAGATACGTATGCCACTTGCTTTATGACCCTCAATCAACCCCCCTCTCTGCCAGGGTTGTGGCAAGCGCTTTTCTCTTGACTTCAACCTCCGAACGCACCTACGCATCCATACGGGCGACCGGCCTTACCCCTGTCCACAGCCAGGCTGCACCAAGCGTTTCGCCCAGTCCACTAACCTCAAGTCCCATTTGGCCACTCACAGCAAGATTCGTGCCGCGTCCACTGGTCTCACCACAGGCTCTGTAGCTGTGTCCGCGTCTGGTGGGATTCCCAGCATCACCGGTGGACGGCGACTTTTGCAACAGCAACCAAACCGAGGCTCTGTCGCCCACCTCCGATCGGCCGCTTTCTTCTCGGAGAGTGTTGCAACCGCGGCCAGTCTGGTTTCCACGACAATGGTTTGCAGCCTTGGTTGCGGCAGTTGTGTTGACGAAATAACATCTGACCACCTGACGGCCAGTCCCTTATCACCACTCTCGCCAACTTACAGCTTCAGCATGCCCATTTCCCCGTGAGTGTTTTCTAATGCATATGGCAGTTTCAGCTACCATTTTTTTTTCGGGACCCATATTCGCTGGCGAGGATGAATTGGCCGCGTAAATGATCATTTTGCTATAGGTCCCGGAGACGTGATCCAGTGTAAGTACCGTACTCTGGTGAAAAAAGTCTTGGTCTTTAGTATCTTGCGCAGTTGACGAGGCACATCAACGTTGCGGGAATAAAGAAACGTTCGTGACCATTAGAAAGATCACAAGTGATAGCACCGGGATCTCCGGGAGAGGAAGAGTCCCAAAGACGGAAAGAGTCTTCGTGTTGCATTTTTTGGCAGACCTTTGCGTAAAATTGGTAGGATTTATCGTGACGGTTTATTTACCGTGGACATGCTGGATGTCATAGAGGCTTGTCTGCAAACAAGATAGATTTAAGACCTTCGAGGAAGTGCTGGAAATGTCATATGACCAGGTGAAAAGCCAAGAGTTCTCGGTCAAAGACCCTGTAGCGTGTCTCTGTTGCAGTAAGTTACTTCAAAAAGAAGGTGAAGGACTTTGTAACACAACCATATTGCTTGAGGGATGCACGAGCAGCTTTGCTGGACACATCTATTGTGAGTAGAGTGAGTGTGACTGCTATCACTATAGGGGGTTTCAGCATCATTTGGCATTAGATAGTTTCCACGGTCATCATCAGCTCTTCTTCGAGTGAGTGAAGAAGTTACTGAGTGACTGCAAGATGATGGCGCCATGGGGGAGAAAACGAGGATAGGAATGCACTTGAATATTGCCGGCAAAGACAAGGGAGACGGAACCCATGGTCTACCGGCTCGCATTGCCCAGTTTTCGGCTAACAGCCGGGCACCAGATGCCTCCCTCCAATATGTGTCCCACCTCATGCTGCAAAAAAGTTTCGATCGGAATTTAGAAAAGGTTGTATTAAACGTGCATTAGCCTTACAAGGAATACTCGGCACGTAAGCCGTCCTTGATCGCACACTTGGCCCTGGCCTCTTCAGTCACGTCAGCCTACTTGTTAAATCTAGGCCGATTTTACTGCGACAATACGTGATTTAAGGGCTTGGATTGATTTCAAAATCTAGATGGACGACATCTTCATAACCTTATCCACGCCCGGGATAACGTTCTCATTGAAGGAACCTTCATTGTTCTTGGTGGTTGCGAAGAAGATGGAACGAATTTCACTATTAGTCCCCTCACGTGTCCTTTAGGCGGTACAATGCACACTCAAACGGGTCACCTTTGTCATTGTATGAACGAAATTCCGCTTATGATTATGACGGTTGTTTTTACTAGGAAAGGCTTTTTTGGAAGGCAAATGAGCTCTCAGAAGACTCGAGTTTAATAAAACTTAGAATGTTCATCTAGATTAGTGTTATACGAGCATCATCGGTTTCCAGAAGCGTAAATGTTCAGGACCTTAATCTTTTTTTACAGACCCAGCGCTTACATGCCACTTTGTAAGCTATTTGATGATGGCGATGGGGTTGGTGCCTTTGCCGCTCAGCGCCGATCTACCACCTTCCAGATATCGGGCGGTGGTGCCTTCGTCGGTACCTCTGCTCCCGTACACGATCGCTTCCCAAGCCTGGTCACCTCGCCACAGCCGCACAGTAACACCGGTCAACTCCACCTATACCACCATCACCTGCAGCCCAGGCCCAATTCACGTCCCCGCATCCTACTGGCCAATCGCAGTTCTTACCAGCCAGCACGACACCCACAGTCCTACCACTTTTCGATAAAACTGCCACAGCAGCAGCAGCAGCGACGCTACTTCCTTAGTGCCGCTGATCTCGTCACTGCCAGCACTCCCCGGAACCTCTCTTCAGCAACCCCCTCGGCTGCCTGCCATCCAACCTCTGATCTGTTACACTTTCGATCCGATGCCGCGTCAAACACGAACACTGCTATTTCATCTCTCCTGCAGCCTTCTCTCAAAGAGGCCCCACTTGATGAGGTGATGCTACCACCACCCCGAGACGATCCCCTCCTCTCCTTTTCCATCCTGGCTAACGAGGGCACCATTGTTGAGGAGGTATCATCATCCTGTTCTCCATCTCTGGGTCTGCTGCACACAAAGTCTCGCAAACAAAAACTGAAAGCCTCATCGAATTCTTTTTCACCGTCTCCGGACACTGACGATGTGGAAAATCTGCTTAGTTGTGGTCAGTTGCTGGAGCTAGAGACAGCGGATGAGGAGGTTGGGGAAGCAACAAACACGGCTGCCGTTGTCGTGGTAGTTGACGAGTCTAATGACCAATTAGGCAAAGATTCTGAGGACGAGTTTTTACATCTCGCACCTTCCAAAATGATCTACCGAGGCGTCAATAGGAGTGGAAGAGATTCGCAGAGGCGTGAACGTCGTCCGCGCAGGATCAAGGCGAGTTTGACGGCACCGGTGTCTACACCGCGTTCGATCACGTTGCGGCGCCGGGGTGGTGTCCACGTGTCCTCTACCGTCTCACCATACAACACTCGGTCTTGCTCCTTGGTTGCTAAGTCTCCCCATTCACGGCAATATCTCCGTTCCAGGCGGATACCGTAGTCACTCCTTTCTCTCCCTGTCTCCACCTTTTGGCCAAGACGCATTTATCGGGTCTGTGCAATATGTATACATACCTTACAGTTTAGATTCCTAGGCATCTGCATTTGGACTTCGGGGCCGAAGATTTAATACCGGGCGACGGCCGACTCCGTCCTGCCTTTTTGCCCCTCCTTCCACACCATCCTTCTCTGTTGTCTTTTCCTCCCTTACTTGCCTCCCCACTTGTGGACACGCATTTTTACCCCTTGGCTGCCTCATGGGTACACTCCCTTGCATAATATAGTTAAACCACTCCTCCTGTATTATTAATCTGTTTTTTTTCTTTGAAATGATTTCTAACACATAAATATCCCTCTATATACGAACTTCAGTTCTGTGCTCTGTCTACTTGGCCTGCAGGTGGTTCGCTTATCAAATCAGTGCTTACAAGAGGTAAGCAGCACTTCTTTGCGTATGGATCTAATTAAGTTGAACGAAATTATGTAGAACCCATTTAAATTTCAACACTCACCGTGTTCCATTCACGACGCAAAGCAGGGCGACCGGAGATATGCTGAGACTCAATGGATCGCTTTCCACACGGGCATGTCGCTCAAATTACGTAAACCATTCCATTCGAGTCTCACATCTGCGATTTGGCAGTCTGGCTTATAGAGCCAACAGCTCCACGGCTTCAGGCGGGCATACAGTAAGCGCCCCGAGGTAGAGCGCAACGAGTGATTCCTGTGACCGATCGTTCAGCCCCTATCTACCATTGTTAATATTCCCGTTCGAAAGTGGAAATACAAAAGGCTTTGGCGAGATGGCTTGAACATTGGACTTCTAACCAACAGGTCATGAGTTCGAGCCTCAGGCGCCGCATCGCCTGAATTTGGGTAAAGCTGGCTCAAGGAGGTTAATAAGCCAGAAGTGGCCACTCCAGTATACATTGTCTCTGTCGGTGTTATCATTCTGCCTGTAGCACCAACCACTCTCTGGTTGCAGACAGGCCTCTAGAGTCTACCCCAGGGCAAAACGCAACGAATAAGTAATCTAACCGATCGGTCTGCCCTCATCAACCATTATTCATATTGCAGTTTGAAAGTGCAAATCCAAATGCTTTGGAGGGATGGTTTGAACGTTGGACTTCTAACCAACAGGTTGCTAGTTCGAGGCTCGGGAGCATCCTCGCCTTAGTTTAGGAAAAGCTGGCTCATGACGGTTTGATAAGCCAGCATTCGCCACTCCAGTATGCCTTGTCTCTGTAGGTATTATCATTCAGCCTATATCAATAACCGCTCTGCGTCTGATGGCGGAGCTCTAGAGTGAGCTACATGGCACAATGGGAGGAGTGGTTCCTGCAGCTGATCCGCCATCGCTCATCTACCATTGTTCATATTCTCGATGAAAACCGGCAATTCGAGTACGTGTTACAATGCATACAGCATTGAATTTCTAAAAAAAAGGATCGCGGGATTCCAGCATCGGACACCGAAGCGGCTCGTAATTGGGTAAAGCTGACTCATTACGGGTAAGAAGCCAGCAGTGTCCACTCCAGTATGCCTTGTCTCCGTCGGTGTTATCATTCTGCCAATAGCAACAACCGCTCTACCATTGCGGGTGGGCCTGTGGAGTGTGCCCCAGGGCACAACGCAACGAGAGAGTCCTATAACCAATCGGTCAGACCCCATATACCATTGTTTATATTCCCGTTCGAACCTGGCAATGCAAGAGGCTTGGGTGGGAAGGGTTGACAATTGGACTTCTAACCAACAGGTCACGAGTTCAAGCCTCAGGCGTCGCATCGCCAGGGTTTCGGTAAAGCTGGCTCATGACGGTTTATAAGCCAACAGTCGCCACTTCAGTATGCCTTGTTTCTGTCGGTGTTATCATTCTGCTAATAGCATCAACTGCTCTACCACTGCGGGCGGGCCTGCAGAGCGTGCACCAAGGCACAACGAGACGAGAGGGGCAGGTAACCAATCGGTCAGACCCCATATACCATTGTTTATAATCCCGTTCGAACCTGGCAATACAAGAGGCTTGGGTGGGAAGGGTTGACAATTGGACTTCTAACCAACAGGTCGCCAGTTCGAGCCTCAGGCGCCGCATCGCCTGGATTTGGGTAAAGCTGGTTTACGGCGGCTAATAAGCCAGAAATGGCAACTCCAGTTTGCCTTGTTTCTGTAGGTATTATTATTTTTGCCTGTATCAATAAATGCTCTGCGTCTGATGGCGTAGTTCTAGAGTGAGCTACATGACGATGGGAGTGGGGCCTGCAGCTGATCCGTCATCGCCCATCTACCATTGTACATATTCCCGAGGAAGACCGGCAATGCGTGTTCGTGTTACTATGGATACAGCATTGATCTTCTAAATAACAGATCGCGGGTTCCAGCATCCGACACCGAAGCGCCTCGGGATTGGGTAATGTTGGCTCATTACGGTTATTAAGCCAGCTGTGTCCACTACAGTATGCCTTGTCTCCGTCGGTGTTATCATTCTGCCAATAGCAACAACCGCTCTACCATTGCGGGTGGGCCTGTGGAGTGTGCCCCAGGGCACAACGCAACGAGTGAGTCCTATAACCAATCGGTCAGACCCCATATACCATTGTTTATATTCCCGTTCGAACCTGGCAATGCAAGAGGCTTGGGTGGGAAGGGTAGACAATTGGACTTCTAACCAACAGGTCACGAGTTCAAGCCTCTGGCATCGCATCGCCAGGGTTTCGGTAAAGCTGGCTCATGATGGTTTATAAGCCAACAGTCGCCACTTCAGTATACCTTGTTTCTGTCGGTGTTATCATTCTGCTAATAGCATCAACCGCTCTACCATTGCGGGTGGGCCTGCAGAGTGTGCACCAAGGCACAACGAGACGAGAGGGTCTGGTAACCAATCGGTCAGACCCCATATACCATTGTTTATATTCCCGTTTCGAACCTGGCAATACAAGAGGCTTGGGTGGGAAGGGTTGACAATTGGACTTCTAACCAACAGGTCGCCAGTTCGAGCCTCAGGCGCCGCATCGCCTGGATTTGGGTAAAGCTGGTTTACGGCGGCTAATAAGCCAGAAATGGCAACTCCAGTTTGCCTTGTTTCTGTAGGTATTATCATTCTGCCTGTATCAATAAATGCTCTGCGTCTGATGGCGTAGTTCTAGAGTGAGCTACATGGGACGATGGGAGGAGTGGGGCCTGCAGCTGATCCGTCATCGCCCATCTACCATTGTACATATTCCCGAGGAAGACCGGCAATGCGTGTTCGTGTTACTATGGATACAGCATTGATCTTCTAAAAAAACAGATCGCGGGTTCCAGCATCCGACACCGAAGCGCCTCGGGATTGGGTAAGGTTGGCTCATTACGGTTATTGAGCCAGCTGTGTCCACTCCAGTATGCCTTGTCTCCGTCGGTGTTATCATTCTGCCAATAGCAACAACCGCTCTACCATTGCGGGTGGGCCTGTGGAGTGTGCCCCAGGGCACAACGCAACGAGTGAGTCCTATAACCAATCGGTCAGACCCCATATACCATTGTTTATATTCCCGTTCGAAACTGGCAATATAAGAGGCTTGGGTGGAAAGGGTTGACAATGGACTTCTAACCAACAGGTCACGAGTTCAAGCCTCTGGCATCGCATCGCCAGGGTTTCGGTAAAGCTGGCTCATGACGGTTTATAAGCCAACAGTCGCCACTTCAGTATACCTTGTTTCTGTCGGTGTTATCATTCTGCTAATAGCATCAACCGCTCTACCACTGCGGGCGTGCCTGCAGAGTGTGCACCAAGGCAGAACGAGACGAGAGGGTCCGGTAACCAATCGGTCAGACCCCATATACCATTGTTCATATTCCCGTTCGAAACTGGCAATTTAAGAGGCTTGGGTGGAAAGGGTTGACAATTGGACTTCTAACCAACAGGTCACGAGTTCAAGCCTCAGGCATCGCATCGCCAGGGTTTCGGTAAAGCTGGCTCATGACGGTTTATAAGCCAACAGTCGCCACTTCAGTATACCTTGTTTCTGTCGGTGTTATCATTCTGCTAATAGCATCAACCGCTCTACCACTGCGGGCGGGCCTGCAGAGTGTGCACCAAGGCACAACGAGACGAGAGGGTCCGGTAACCAATCGGTCAGACCCCATATACCATTGCTTTTATATTCCCGTTCGAACCTGGTAATACAAGAGGCTTGGGTGGAAAGGGTTGACAATTGGACTTCTAACCAACAGGTCACGAGTTCAAGCCTCAGGCGTCGCATCGCTAGGGTTTCGGTAAAGCTGGCTCATGACGGTTTATAAGCCAACAGTCGCCACTTCAGTATGCCTTGTTTCTGTCGGTGTTATCATTCTGCTAATAGCATCAACTGCTCTACCACTGCGGGCGGGCCTGCAGAGCGTGCACCAAGGCACAACGAGACGAGGGGCAGGTAACCAATCGGTCAGACCCCATATACCATTGTTCATATTCCCGTTCGAAACTGGCAATATAAGAGGCTTGGGTGGAAAGGGTTGACAATGGACTTCTAACCAACAGGTCACGAGTTCAAGCCTCTGGCATCGCATCGCCAGGGTTTCGGTAAAGCTGGCTCATGACGGTTTATAAGCCAACAGTCGCCACTTCAGTATACCTTGTTTCTGTCGGTGTTATCATTCTGCTAATAGCATCAACCGCTCTACCACTGCGGGCGTGCCTGCAGAGTGTGCACCAAGGCACAGAACGAGACGAGAGGGTCCGGTAACCAATCGGTCAGACCCCATATACCATTGTTTATATTCCCGTTCGAAACTGGCAATACAAAAGGCTTGGGTGGGAAGGGTTGACAATTGGACTTCTAACCAACAGGTCACGAGTTCAAGCCTCAGGCGTCGCATCGCCAGGGTTTCGGTAAAGCTGGCTCATGACGGTTTATAAGCCAACAGTCGCCACTTCAGTATGCCTTGTTTCTGTCGGTGTTATCATTCTGCTAATAGCATCAACTGCTCTACCACTGCAGGCGGGCCTGCAGAGTGTGCACCAAGGCACAACGAGACGAGAGGGTCCGGTAACCAATCGGTCAGACCCCATATACCATTGTTTATATTCCCGTTCGAACCTGGCAATACAAGAGGCTTGGGTGGGAAGGGTTGACAATTGGACTTCTAACCAACAGGTCGCGAGTTCGAGCCTCAGGCGTCGCATCGCCAGGGTTTCGGTAAAGCTGGCTCATGACGGTTTATAAACCAACAGTCGCCACTTCAGTATACCTTGTTTCTGTCGGTGTTATCATTCTGCCTATAGCACTCACCCTCTACAACTGCAGACAGGGATCTAGAGTGTACCCCAAGACACAACGCGACGAGTGAGTCCTGTAACCAATCGGTCAGACCCCATATACCATTGTTTATATTCCCGTTTGAACCTGGCAATACAAGAGCCTTGGGTGGGAAGGGTTGACGATTGGACTTCTAACCAAACAGGTCGCGGGTTCGAGCCTCAGGCGCCGCATCGCCTGGATTTGCGTAAAGCTGGTTTTCGGCGGCTAATAAGCCAGAAATGGCAATTCCAGTTTGCCTTGTTTCTGTAGGTATTATCATTTCTGCCTGTATCAATAACTGCTCTGCGTCTGATGGCGTAGTTCTAGAGTGAGCTACATGGGACGATGGGAGGAGTGGGGCCTGCAGCTGATCCGTCATCGCCCATCTACCATTGCACATATTCCCGAGGAAGATCGGCAATGCGAGTTCGTGTTACAATGGATACAGCATTGATCTTCTAAAAACAGATCGCGGGTTCCAGCATCCGACACCGAAGTGCCTCGGGATTGGGTAAGGTTGGCTCATTACGGTTATTAAGCCAGCTGTGTCCACTCCAGTATGCCTTGTCTCTGTCGGTGTTACCATGCTGCCTATAGCACCAAACTCTCTGGCAGTTTGACCGTCGATTTCGACGAGGTCCACCGTATGCTCCACACCAGGTGGTTCAGGGACGGTGACTTGCGCGTGAATTAGTTTTAAGTGATAGTAGCCTTGCACTGCATCTACCGCACTCTCTCCTCCTCCCCCACCTGAGCCCGGTGTCAAGACAGAGTCAAGAAGACCATAGATAGGAGAGGGCGCAGGTTGCTGGCGCGGCCGGAGCCGCCCCTGGGCGTGCGACCACACCTGGCTCGGATCCCACGGAGTGGGTGTGCCATTAATGTCCCAGTAAGAAGGAACCATTGCAACCTGACTCTCAGTCCGCCAGTCAGCCACTCCACACAAAACACACATTGGGCTGACCACGCGGTCCGAGTTATCCCGTCAGTTGGCAACCTTCCAAGCCACGGCTTTTAGCGCATCGTGATAGTTTTAAGCGCGTCAGATTGTTTATAGTGAGGAACATGCGCTGAGCTCTCGACCTCACTCTCTCCCCCACCCCCACAATCAGACACTGTCCGAGCCGTTCGATTGCCTGATGTGGGAGTGGGCGCATTGGCTGACGGATCGGCGTACCCGTCTTCGCGCGCCACAGCACGACCTGGCCCCCATAATGCAGGATTCACTAACTCAGGGGATATGGAGCAGCCATCGCCGTCTGACTCCCAGTCCAATGGTCAGCCACTCGACACACACAGCACATAGACTGAGCCGACGGCGTGGTCTGGTGGAAGCGTCAGATTGGCAGACTTCCCAACCATGGTTTCTAGGAAACCGTGATATACTCTGGTAAATTGTGATTGTGAGGGTGTTGTCGATGTATTGGTGTAGGTAGTGTGCGCTGATGTAGCTTAGCGTCCGGTGGTTTACTGGAGGTTGTCGTGGAGGCTCATATGTCGTAATAGGTCCATGCGGTGTGTAAATGTGTGGGAGCAGTGAGGCGCAGTGAA
>WEDG01007492.1:0-39754 GCA_017591395.1 Schistocephalus solidus | reverse complement strand
GAGTTGAATGTCAGGAAGGCTGAAATCAATACCTGGCACTACAATACTTAAAATTTAGTCAACTGCGGCATGGAATGCTTGTGAGAGACTTGTATCGAAATCCCTACACTGCATTATAATAGACACAAACCAATGAAGTGTTCCTATATTTGCTACAGTAATTTGAAGCCAGCAGCTCTCGCCGCAGTAAATTCGGATGATCTAAGGTCCGAAATTGCAGCGCTTGTTTATCGTAGATACAGCTCTCCACCACGACTTTTACGGCGATCATTTCGATACCACCATAACCTATAAGAGAGTCTTCCGGGTCACTGAAGGTGTTGCCCGTTTCAGTTACCATAACGATATTCGACAGCGGACAAAGACAGAGTCTGAAGCAGGGCATTTTATTGAGCAAGCATTCATTTAGAACGAACAACAGCTTCTAAGGTTGTTTTGTGAGCGCTAATTCATCCAGTGACCACGCTTCACTGGTTAGGGCGGCGCTCCGCCCCAGGAAAAGGTGGATCACCAGCCTTCGGGATGCGGTGAATCGAGCAAATATGCGGAGGTGGAAAATGACAAGACAGGGGAACTGGAGCATCAACCGCTAGCTATTGGGGCATGACCGGAGATCCCTGGACAGGATACCACTGCAGAGTATTACTATGAAGGTGACAACAGAAGGTCAGGGTGAGTCTAGTAGCCGTCCAGCAGGACCCCTTCGTATTGAGACAACTGAAACGACCGTAGCGAAATCACAATACTGGGTGGGAGATGCACTAAGCTGTGGAGTGGCACATAGAAGCACTATTATGGCGAGAAAGCTCTGTATCGTTTGCGAACTCTAGTATGAGAGCTCTGGGTGAAAGCTGGAAAATTCGATGTTGTTGGGATGGGGATGTTTTAGGGAGAAATAGGCGTTGGTAACAGAGTAGTTTTCGTGGAGAGGCTAAATTTTTGCGGTTTTCGAGTGGTTGAGACCTTAGCCGGACTTGTCTTCGAGCTAGAAATCTGCGTTGGTTTACCAGGAGTAACTGGTAAACTTGGTATGGGTATGATAACAGGAGGAGTATTGCCGTCTTAAGAACGAAAAAAAGAAGTACTGTTTTCTTGGGATCCCAAAAGATTAATCAAGGCCGGTTTTCGTGCAGAGTGAGATAGGGATTCACATGGCGAAGCCATAGATGAAATTAGAGGCGATTTGTTCAACGTGGCAACAGCGGTAGTCATTTCTCTGTTGCTTGTTGACAATTTAAAATTTTTCAGTTTTCTCTGCATTGGGTTGAGGTCAGGGGAAACCAAAGAAAGCCATTTTCGACAAAATTTTCTACTAATCTCCTTCCTAGAGAGTATGAAGTCAACTTCTATCAAGGAAAAGAGCGCAAATAATATGGGAGCATTACGGCTGAGAGAGTGGAGTCGTTTAGCATACGTGTTTTGAATCCCAAGCCATTGCTTTCCAGTAACAAACGCGCGCCATCGAAAGCAGATATGTAACTGGGAATATTACGCAGTATAAAATTATGCTTGTGTTTTACCCGTTATTCGGTTTTGGAGCTAATTATCCCAATGACTTGAAAAGCCTGTTGGATAACTGTGTCAGAGGCATTGGTTTTAGTTCCTTTAGCAAAAAAATCTACTTATTCGTCAGACGATGATCGATAAACGTAGAACTAGGTGTAGGCTAGAGAAATCAAAGGATCAAGAGGTTCCAGATTTTCCAAAGGGATTTTAGAGTTGACAATATCTACAGAGGACTGCGAAGTCTCGCATACGCTAGATAGGTCCCCTTCAATTACTCTATTATTCAAGGATGGAGGGGAAGCTGCAACCTTGCGTCTTTTTGCGAGTCGCTTGCGGGACAGCGTAAGCTAGTAGACGGAATTTTGGTTTACTTGAATGGAAAAGAGTGGGTTCAGTTCAGTTCAGTTCGATGTATTTGAGAAAAATAGGCATACGCCTTTGAAATCCCTATTTGATACAGAAAGTCGGAAGAATAATAAGCAATGTAAAAAAAGTTACAGTCAAGTGAATGCAGGCAGATATACGTGGTACACGGATATTTTTAAGGTTAAGTAGTCACATAATCTTCCTGGTGCAGCAAAATATGTATGTCAAGCCGATGTTTAAATATATCCACAGACTGGGACATAACAATCGCCTCAGTTAGGTTATTCCACGGTTTTGAGACACGGTTGGTGAAAAATACTTCCTCACATCCAATCTTACTTGGGGCACACTTAGTTTGAATGGATGACCTCGGAGATTATTCGTAGTAGCAAGTTGGAAAAAGTCATCACATAGGAGGGCGCAATCCATGCCACGCACGATACGGAAGGTTTGTATCAAGTCTCCGCGCAACTGCCTATAACTCAGAGGATAGAGCTGTAGGTTATTTAGGTAAATCTCATATGGCAGTTCACCTTGACCTCTTAATAATTTTGTGGCTCGTCACTGTACCCTTTCGAGCATTTTGTAGTCCTGTTGGGTCCAGGGTCGCCAGGCTTGGATCGCATATTCAAGATGGGGCCTAACAAACGTACGAAAGACTTTAGAAAAGTAGTCTTCATCGAAAACTTTAAATGCCCGCTTGATAGAGTACAGGATTGAATTGGCGGATTTAGCCGCCTTGTAGCATTGCGTAGAAGGCTTCAGGTTGTCTGTCATCCAAACGCCGAGATCCTTCTGTGTGTGTGTTTCTCGGAGTTGCATACCGTTCAAAAAGTAGGGTCGCATATCAGTGACCTGATTCCGACTTCCAAGACGTAGCAGGGTGCATTTGTTTGAGTTGAAGGACAAGAGCCATTTGCGGGACCACTCGTCCAATCGATGGAGATTTTCTTGGAAACCGTATCCATCGGCAGCATTGTTGATAACTTTCCAAATTTTTATATCGTCCGCAAACATAGCAAAGTCACAGTCCAATTCCTGTACACAATCATTAATAAACAAGAGAAATAGGATTGGTCCGAGAACTGAACCTTGCAGAACTCCACTCTCGATGACAGTGCGCTTTGATCGCGATCCGCCTACGCAGACCACTTGGGAACGACTGACGAGAAAATTCTTGATCCACGTAAGAAGTTTGCCTCCAATACCAAACATTCTTAACTTATAAAGGAGACGCTGGTGCGGAACACTATCGAATGCCTTCTGGAAATCAATGAAGGCCACAGTCACAGTGTATTTTGCATCGAGTGCTTTTGTCCAGCTTTGCATAGTATAAAGTAAGTTCGTAACACACGATCTTCCCCTACGAAAGCCGTATTGTGCAGTTGATAAGAGGTTATGGGTTTCTAAATAAATCATCAATTCCTTTTTGACAAGCTTCTCCATTACCTTGCAACAGATTGAGGTCAGGCTGACAGGCCTGTAGTTTGTAGCAAATGCACGACTACCGCTTTTGTGAAGCGGTGTAATGTGGGCTGTTTTCCAGTCGGTAGGAAGCATTTCCGTGTCAAACGATTTCTGGCACAGAAAGGATAGCGATTTGGCCAGCTCTCAAGCAAGTTCGAGGAGTAACTTTGCTGGAATCTCGTCGGGGCCAGGGGATTTGCATGCGTTCAGACTTTTTAATTCTTCAAAGACCGCCTCTTCTCGAATTTACAAGAGTTTACTTAAATAGGCTAAATGACAGCTGATTTCAAACAGTTAATAGAAAACGACAAATCGAGCACAATTTTAACCACACTTATGCAAAGTGGAACTAATTTGTCCAATTGATAACATGGCCGCCGCAAATAATATAAGCAGTAAAAAGAGCTTTTTTAAAATAACAGTTAATAGACAGTTCACTGCTAGGAGCAATAAATATGGTAAAAATAATCCGTTGCCTTATCTTTAAAAATCATTCCACGTGCCCTTGACCTTGACCTTTACGCTTATTTTCTAGGAAAAAGTCGAGAATTTGATTTAAAATAATTTTTTCAAGAAGTTTTGCTAGAGCCGGGGTTTTGTGAACACCTCGATAATTTTTCACGTCCGAACGAGATCCCGACTTTAAGACAGGAAGAATAATAGATGTCTTCCATGAGTCAGGATAGAATCCGTTTAGAAGATAAACTGAGAATATATGGCTAAGCTATCGGGGGGAAGCTCGGCACTCATAACTGAGATTAGAATACCGTCAGTTCCCGAAGAGTGCGAGATTTTAGACGAATTATTTGCTTACGAATTAGTTCTAAGCAGAAATCAATAGTGCTGATAACATTCAATGAGGATGCCTGAAACGTCGGAACCGGTTCAGATTCCATCGTAAGATGATTTGCAAAGAACGCACTAAACAGTTCTGCCTTGTCAGAGTCTTCGAGAACAAAGTTCTTGTCTTCGTTAAGTAATGGAGGAATTTCATAAATTCGTTTAGAGGAGGATCGATGGCGGAACAGTTGAGCAACAGATTTTGAAGAGTTTGGCTCACTGAGTGCTCAACATTCCCTCTGTCTGTCACGTGCAAGAAGAATCTTAGAGGCTAATTCAAAAATCTCTGCGATCCTTAGATGTACAGATAACGAACTAGTATATTGATCTTTCAACTGCTTCCTCAATTTCTTAAGTCGTGGCAAAAGAATGTAAGGAACGGTGGATTCTGAGACGTAGGTCTTGAATATTTTTGGTTGGCACAAGCTGAGGCTAATAAACGGAACATACAAGCATTTCTTGCCCAAAAATAGTGCTTCTGTGCTACTTAAAACAGTGCATCCCCCACCCCGCAGCCAATTTTCTCTACGGTCGTTTCCCCAGTTGTCTCTCAATACGAAGGGTCCTGCTGGACTGCTAGACTCACCTGACCTTCCGTGTCACTTTATTAGGAATACTATGCAGTATCCTGTCCAGGGATCTCCCGGTCATGCCCCAATATCTAACAGTTGTGCTCAGTTCCCCTGTCTGTCATTTCCACCTTCATATTTTACCCCCTTTCACCCACAAATCAGGCGCGTATGATCCCACAACCTTTTTTCCAGTTCAGAGCGGAAGCACCCGCTACCTATGTTCAGTGGCCCGTGAACCACTGGATGAATTAGCCGCCCTCCCTAAAAAACAACCACCTTGCCCACTTTAACTGTTCATTCTAAATGCCAGATCCTTACTCAATAAAATGCCTCTGCTTCAGACTCTAGTCTTTGTCCACTGTCTAGATATCGTTATAGTAACTGAAACATGGGCAACACCTTCCGTAGCCGACCCCGAACTCTCTCTTATAGGTTATACTTGTACTGGAAATGATCACCGTGACAGTCGTGGTGGAGGAAGCTGTATCTTTATTACACTAGCGCTGGCATTTCGGACCTTAGACAATCCAGAATTTACTGCGGTTGACGAGAGCTGCTGGCTTCAAATTACCTTAAAAAATAGGAACTCTGTACTCATTGGCTGTGTCTATCGCCCGCCCAATACCAGTGAGGATTTTGATCTTTGTCTCTCACAAGCATTCCATGCCGCAGTTGACTTAAATTTTAAGTATTGCTTAATTTCAGGTGATTTCAACCTTCCTGACATATGCTGGTTTCCGGTCCCCTCCGGCCCCATAAAGTTCGAGGACTCAAAGCAGTAGGTATTGGCACGTGGACACAGGTTGTTGACTTCCCTACCTGAGGATCATGCATGCTTGATCTCATCTACTGCTGAGATTGCCTGCCTTTGACAGTGTCATAATTAGGCCCACTTGGGAGCTCAGACCATGATATCGTTGTTTCTACACTACAACTCGAAACTGATGAAACGCTTTCCAAAAAATATTGCTTTTTCTTTGATTTTCGATTAGCGCTTTTGACAGAATTATTGATACATCTTAACTCCCACAACTGGTCTTATTTCTTTATAAGTCATGATGTAAACACGTGTACCGGTATGCTTTACGAAGTTTTAGATCCACTTATTTCTCGTTTTGGTCCCCGTAAGAAATTAATTAATTTCATGGATGAGGTTTATCTCCCTTTATCTTTTCACCGTAGATTGCGGTATTTCTCTCGTCGATTCCATTTGCAAAACGACATTTCTGTTCTGCCCTTGTTTCCCCGTATTTTTAAGCAGGCTAAGAGGCTTACCAAAGAAAACGGCTAGCCGAAGAGGTCAAATATGTCAAAACCGTTCGTTAAATGTAGCGAAACGTTTTGCACGCGCAATAAGAACCCATAGTAAAACATGGCATCCCGTACTACTGTACTCCGTTGGCAATCCTGTAGTTGATGACAAATTGGCAGCTGATAGTTTTAACGTTTTCTTGTCCAGAACATTTATTGAAAATTTGACCGCTCCCCCTCCGCCCATCCAGGTTTGGACCAGGGTCGTCCTCGAGACCATAACTTTTACCCTCTGGGACGTAACCGATCAGTATTATAAAGGCGGATGCTAATTATATTTTCCCGTCACTTCTATGTCAGATATTTAATCTAGCTCTGGAAAGTGAAACCTTTCCCAGTGTATGGAAGGAATCGCACATTCTACCTATCCCTCAAACACGGCCAATCTACGTCATTTTGACGATTTTCGGCCAATCAACACACTGTCCGCAGCTTTGAAAATCCTGGAGACCTTGATCAAAGATACGATGATGTATCATTTAACTGAGAATAACCTATTGAGTGCAGCCCAGCATGGGTTCCTCAAAACAAGGTCTTGTGACACAAAGTCAGCTCTCTTTCTTTGATCATGTTCTACAATCTATGGAAAATGGCTTTGCACTTTACATAGTCTATTTCGATTTCACCAAGGCCTTCGATCGTTTTGACCATGCCCTTCTTCTCCTGTTTATCCGGTTTAAGATTTTTAATTCGAATACAGCTTTTCTACTGTTCCACATTTTCTCCAAAACAGACTTAAAAAATTACGACCGTAACATAAAGGTTCATCCTAAAGCTCTTTCTCTGTTCACTTAAGGATTGCACAAACTATTTGAATTAACAACGAAAATTAGGCCCACGCGAGATAAGCGTAGGGGTTCTAAGGTACTAAAAGATGCCAATTCATCCAAATCTTTTGCTCAAATCTTCCATGTTCGGTCATCGGCTAAGCATCTGAATGTAACTCCACCCTTACTCGACTGTAACAAAAATTCGTAACAGAGGATTTGGGTAAAGCAAAATTGTTAAATTCGTTTTTTGCCAACCACTTTACCACTGAAACTAGCCTAAATACCTCAATTCCTCTGCTTTGAAATTCAAATTCGCTTCAAACAACCATTAATTTCTCACTTTCACGTATTCAAAAAGAAATAACTCACCTAAAAAATTCACATTCGGTTGGAACTGATAACATTCCAATCTCACTTATTAAACAGTTAAGGGACTTTCCACCTTAATTTAGCAAAATAATTCTCAGTATTTCTTGATAATGGTTTCTTCCCCGATTATTGGAAAACTTCTATTATAATACCACTTTTTAAATCTGGTTCCCGATCTGACATTCATAACTATCGCGGTGTTCATAAAACGTCCTCTCTTGCTAAACTCTTTGAAAAATTAACTGCAAGACAAATCACGGATTTTTGCATAAGCAATAAAATTATCAACTATTCCCAACACGGCTTTTTACCGGTCCGCTCTTGTGAAACCTGCCATATGTATTTTCTAAATCTACTAACATCTCTTCGTAATGATCATCTACCTGGAGTAACTATCTATTTTGATCTTAGTAAGGCATTCGATAAAGTGCCTCATAGACGACTTGTAGCTAAACTTGAAGCTAAACGATTTCGTAGTCCCCTTACCGACTTTATTAGATAATACCTAAATGATCGAAAACAAAACGTTTTAGTGGGGTCCTCATACTCAAGTGCTACCCTGATTGTTAGTTGTATCCTTCAAGGTACCGTATTAGGTCCTTTGTTGTTCTTACTGTATATAAATGATATTTCATCGATAGTTAAACATTCTTACTCTTTTATTTATGCTGATGACCTCAAATGCGTGTATTACTTCTCTAACTCTACGACCGAACGGTGCCTAGAACAAATTCATTCAGACTTAGACGCTCTTTCGATGTAAAGCACGACATGGCTAATGGAGTTCTCACCTTCTTAGTGTCGGTTCATAAGTTTTGGGCCTGTAAGGCTGCCGCAACCTCTTATTTTTTGAAGGTTGCACTATGACTGAACGTTCCTCTCTCAAGGACTTAAGCTTAAGCTACACAACTTAATAAGATCTTTTGCCCCATACCGATAGAATTACGGCCGAAGCTGCTCAGCTTTGCGGCATTATTTCTTATAATTTCTACCTTCCAGAAATTCATTTAAGACTTTATCGTATGTTTTGACTTCACATTCTTGAATGTTGCTGTCCTTTCTTCTGTTAACTGAACGAATCTAGCCGTTCAAAAGTTGAAAATGTCCAAAGACATTTCACAAAAAAAACACTCCTGTTTGCGACCCTTGCAACTTACAAGATGCCAGCTGACGAACCTAAACTTTTCTTGGGTCAGGAGACTAAATCATGTTTCTGTCTCCTTTTTCGACTAACAAATGGCTCAACGCTCCCCAAGCTTTCTGGCATTACCCCATTAGTCTTCCTTATGACCTAAGAAATTCTGCACTTATTATACCTCCCCCTGCATCCTCCACGTGTAAACGCTCTCTCATCTTTGCTTCTAGGTATAGTTTTCTTTGGAATAACTTGCCAATTGAAATAATGTCGTTAACTAGTCTATCTGCATTCAATCGAAGACTGCACAGTTATCTTAACACTGATTCTATTGACCTTTTATTTTCCTCATTTTTTCCCAGAAGCATTTCCCCAGGACTCGGAGAACGGACCATCGGGAATTTAAGTGACCCTCTTGAAACTATATTTTCGCTACCTCGAGTCGCCCATGAACCATGATGTCTCCTTATATCACCAGTCATCCAAACGATGAAGCCATTCGGACGTACACTATTCAGTGGTTCACAGTCTTAAATGCTCGCGTTTCGTTGGATACTTACCATTATCAGAATTCACTTCAAGATCCTAAGATGCTGAGGAATTAAGTTCATTGACGCATTTTCGGGAGATTTGTTTCATGCGCCTAAGTGATCAAGAACGCATCAACTCGACGTTTAATTATCTCATTCTGAAATGCTACTGAAGTTTTACCCTACTCTACCACCTGACCATTATTTTTTCCTACGCAGTTTTTTACTTCCTACCTTCTATTCAAAAATGAAGAGCATATTGGTCAAACAGGAGTGGCTTCGTCGAAATCCATGTTGGGCACTGTCAAAGTAGTTTTTTCTTCGAGAAACTTCATGCTGGCCTTTTTGATGATCCTTTCCATCACTTTGCAACAAATGCATGTTAGGCTCACCGGTCAGTTGTATTTAGCGCTGGTTCTGGATCCACCCTCGTGAATAGGGTATATATTTGCTGATTTACACTCAAAGGGAGAATGCCTCGATCGAAGGCCGACTGGAAAATACACGAGAGTGATCGCGAGAGTTCTCTAGCGAGCTTTATCAGTACTTTTGTTGATATTTGATCAGGACCCGGAAACGTGGTGTCGTTAAGTGCAAGAAGTTCCTTTTTCACATCTTCTTCCGTGAATTCGAGGTCCTTAATGACTGCGTCGTTACTACTTGCATAAAAGCCTGTTTGGTTAAAATCCGCTTCATCTGTAAAACCGGATGCAAAAAACTGACTAATGTGTTCTCCCTTATCTTTATTTTTATAAATATTTTCGTTGTTTTCATCTATCAACGCTGCCACCGCCTCCTTCTTCTTCAACCGACTATTGATGTGGCTAAAGAGTACTATTGTCTTATCGAAGGACCGTTCTAAAATTTCAGCCACATACTCCTTCCGTGATCTGCGGATAATTAACCTTATTGTGTTCCGCTTTCGGCGAAATTCTTCGTAATGCATGGGTTAAGTTGTTTCTACATATCCTCTCTAGAGTTTATTCTTTCGGTTTAATTGTCTTTCAAATCTTGCATTAACCAAACAGGGCAGTTTGCCTTGTGTACTTTTTAATAGTGCAGTTGCTGTGCATAGCGCCGTTGATAACGCCCCTGAGAGTGATCCGATCTACATCCAGATTTCCGGTAAGAATGTTTTGCCAATTTATTGCCGATAAGTCATCCCTAATCACAAAGAAATTTGCGCGCCAGTAGTTCAACCGAACACCAGGAGTCTCCGTTTGCTTGGTGTGCAGACAGTATTCCCATAGCAGCATGACATTGTCACTTTTACCAAGCGGCGTGAGTGACATTAATTCATTTACATCAATTGCGTCCTTTGAAAGAACGAGCTCTAGGCAATTCGCCCTCTGAGTCTCTTTAACTCTTGTTGGAAATCTAACATTCTGTACGAGAAAGAGATTTATTGTGAACTATCATAGTCTGGAGCTAAAGAAATACCGCAAACCTTTTACGGATAATGTTTTCCAATCAAGTAATGGTGCCTTAAAATCTCCGGTGATAAGTGTGTCTTGTGTCTGAGCTGCATCTTTTATTAGTTCAAAAATCATCTCGTAAATTTCTGGAGTTTGATTTGCCAGTCTGCATACAGTCAAAAAATGCGAAATTTGTTCCCCATGCCTCTTTAGTTTCAACCAAAGGGCAAGCAATTCTGCCTTCAGGTGACATGATTGCTCTGTTAACGTCGATTGCTATTCCCCCACCTTTTTTTATGCAGTCTGTCTCGATGGAAGAGTTGATATCCATCGATGGAAATTTCACTATCCAATATTTCTGCATGCAACCAAGTTTCTTTAATGGAAATGATGCATAGATGTACATCGGATATCCATAGTTTCAGTTCATATAGTTTCTGGAACAAATTCTACGAGTTTGTAAAAAGAAAGCGGAGCTTCGACTGGACAGATTTTCGAACAATATTTTGTTTGGGGTTGTTAAAATGGTCGTGTGTCTTATGCCGTCAACTGCCTAAGTAGGAGTATACTGCTTTTTGATCGAACTGGAGGTCGATGTGATGACGGATATTTGTTGCACTGTTGCAGTCGAGTGAACTGGCTGCCCTCCATACCCAGTGTCATGGGCTTTCTCCAAATAAATGACCTCTGGGTTTGTATAATTCATCCATTCCAGATTTTGTGATTTCTTTCGCCAAGTCTGAATCGCTTGAGGAGTTCTACTTTGAGCCTTCTCCACTTCTCCCTGTCCACAGGTGATAAAATCAGGCTGAAAAAACCTTTGGGTGAGAGCTTCGAAGTAAAGGTTTCCTGCTAAGCAAAACTGGGCTTCTTTCTAATTCTGTAGGACAAACTTCAGTGGTCTTGGTTGGCGGGAATCATCATTTGACTCTCTTAATTGACCCATTCTGAAGGCTTTTAGAACGGTGACCCACTCGTCCTTTAAGAGACGTTCAAGATAGCTCTGGACTAGCTCCATGTCATTGTACATTCTTGCTTATGGAGTGTCAGATGTAGATTCAGGCATGCCTTTCATAACTATGCATTAACTGCGATCCACTCAAAGGCCTCTGTGTTTGTTTCTTATTTTCAGGAATAATATTATGATCACTTAGATTTCTATCGGCTTCTGTCATCAGGGGGTTTGTTGGGACACCACGAATGCTTTGTTTTCTCCTTGATGCAGCTTCTAGGTTAGTTTGCTTGCAGAATGCCTAAACTCGGC
This sequence comes from Schistocephalus solidus, assembly GCA_017591395.1. Taxonomy (NCBI): domain Eukaryota; kingdom Metazoa; phylum Platyhelminthes; class Cestoda; order Diphyllobothriidea; family Diphyllobothriidae; genus Schistocephalus; species Schistocephalus solidus. The sequence goes on along the minus strand of WEDG01007492.1, from coordinate 28,209 downwards.
CCACTCATATTAACTTTCCGGCCTAGTCTGGCTTTCTTTGATGTACTGCGTTGCTTCTTTATTTTCTGACACACCTGCCGGCCGTATTTTTGCCGTACCGGTTAATTCACAAACATCTCCAGCTGGTAGCCCTAATGCAGATAGGTAACTGTTCTACAGCCAAAATTATGTGTGTTTGCTGACATCAAATTGAAATTATGATCCAGACACCGGTTGCCTTACATGTTTTTCGCAGACGTACGGGCTGCGGTGCGTTCTACAACCTACTGCATCAGAAGGAGAGCTGCATTGAAATCATGTCATTCCGGACAGAGCAAAACCAGGAACCCATTCCCGTCAAGCCCCTGCGTGCTTAGCAGTACGGCCGAAGTTACCCACACATGGACTTACGCACACTTGGCACGTCTTTACTCAAAAGTAATGAAATGCATATTCATCGTGAATATTATTTGGAGCGCAAGAACAAACCCATTTCTTCTATTCTATGTTTAAAATAATTATGCAGGATGGCATTTTGATAGCTTTTCTTGCCTCACGTACGCGGTTAAGAAATATGAGAAGGTAAATCGTAGTAACCAATCTGTACACTTTATAGGCTTCCAATACGAACTTCAAGCGAAAGCTCAGCATGAAGCTGTGAACGAACCACCATCACATTGATAGTTTAAAGTACCGCTAGGTTTATTTCGTTTGTTGTCATGCTGGGCTGTTTTGCAACTCTAGTTCGAGAACAAAGTCAACGTAAAAGTTAATGCCACATTTCAAACGATGTAGGTCATTAAAGTGCGGTTGTAGGGCACGTTTCACTGCGATGGAGCTTGAGGGTAAACAGCATGCAAAAGCGCCTAATTTGAGCCATAATCACATTTGCAGCAAGAAAATTGTTTAAGCTTAACCCAAGTACCGGCGGCTGCCTAATGATCAAGAAGAACCTCTGGTGAATATAATCCAGCAGAGGTGAACATCAGCGGGACGTTTGATATTGTATCTACGAAGTAAAGTTGCTTTATCTAACCACTTTAATAGGTTGCTTTGGTCTGAATTACAAGACAAAAGACCTAGCAAATATGCGTTGCCAGTTCTTTCGGTGTGGTCCTACTGTGAGAGGAATAAAGAATGAGTTGTTTTCAATGAAGGTTGACTGCTATGCTGATTTCTTTTACGAATAAAACAAAATCAGACAGCCTGCTTTACGAAGCTGGCTCTGCGGGCGACGTATCCTGTGTAACAAGAGGTCATCCAAATGGACGCAACATACCGGACAAATAACTAAGGGTGTGTATTATACCACATTGTCGTAACTGATAAGCATGGGCATGTTCAGTCAGTGTTCAGTTCAGTTCAGTGTATTTAAGGAAAATAGGTTTACGCCTTTGAAATCCCTATTTTATACATAAACTTCGCAAGAATTAGAAGCAATTTAAAGAAGTTACAGTCAAGTGAATGCCGGCAGATTTAGGTAGTACACTGATATTGTTAAGGGTAAGTTTTTGAAAGCTAAGTGAAAGTTCTAATTTTTTCAGGATTTCCTTATCCAAAGCTTAAATTACTAACTGATTTTTGATAAAAACTTTGCACTTTTAACACTCTATCAACTGCCTATACCTGGGGTGCTCGTCCACTTCTACAGGCGTGAACATTTAGAGTCAACGTTTTCAACCGATATAGCCTCGTTATTAGTCAGGTGGATCTGTTATATTAAGAAGTTTTCTCAAGCACGTATATAGGTCCTTAGTTAAAATTTTGGAAAAAAAAAATTTGTCGCAGAATATTATTCGCCTGATTTTTTTCATAAGTTTGACCAAATTAAAGCCTCCTAGCAAAAATGAGAACGAAAATCTCGGCTCGTCGCAAGCTCTCAGCCATTGCACCGAAGCGTTGATTGGTTGCATCAAGTAGTCACAGCAGTAATATGCATATGCAACGAATCGTTAAAGCTAAGCAGCTTGATCTCTCTGCTTTACAAAATTTTAATGATTTTATGTTAAAGTTTGGATCAGTTTTCTCTATACTGGGGAACTTATCCGACGGTGACATCTCTGCTCTTCCCTCTCAGAAATGTCAACGTTTGGATTCTCTCTTCCATTTGTTTGCCAGTGAAACATCACACCGACAGAAAAGAAATTATAATTTTCTTTTAAAAACATGTTTCCCGAGACAGATGACCCATTGACGTTGCCGTAGACGTCCTGTACTCGTGCGGTTTCAACTACAAAATAGCGGAAGCCAAACGCCTCTCCTCGCGTAGCAAAAATCCACCTATATTAGTCACCCATTTTTTCACCAATCGAGGTGGACTCCATTTTTGCACGACGAGGTCGCATTTTTCGTTATCTAGAGGTTGCAAAATGTTTCCTTTGTCGGGATCTTACACCAATGGAGCGAAGGAATGTGTCTCCTCTCTTGTATAGGTCTTCGGCCTCTCAATCCATTATCCATAAGTCTGATCATGGCTATGCAAATCATACCGAGACAGTACAGCAATCTCCTATAGTGCCCGGTTCAAAAACCTCCTTAACTTCAACTCCCGCTCTTCTTTCAAACGAATCCATTAACGCCTTCTTCCTCGCGAATATGAATTTCCAACGCAGTAGCTATCAGCCATGTCGGAAAGCCCACCTTTGATGTCAGTAACACCGTCTAAAGTGCCAAAGACCGACTGCTTCTCCGTTTCAACGTAGTTTTCCTTGTATTTCTACTATTGACTTAATCAACAAAACTGGGTCAAGTCCACCTCGTTCCCATTCCACGCTATCCACTCCGGTCTCAGCTGCCCAATCTATTAAACTTATCAATAACCTAGGCAAGAAAAATTATGCTCTAAACTTAAGTTCCAAAAAGAAAAAAGTTATTAAAGTTGGGAAACCTCCTAACCCTCCAGCATCTACCAATCATACCCCAAAATTTCCTTATCAATTATCCCAACCAATCAACTTCTCAGGCTCCCCCATTATTTAACACTACCCCTTTCGGTAACAGTTTTCCAAAAAAAGTTGTTCCATTTTCAAATCTTATTTCCCCCCCCCCCCATATAGTTCCAATATTCCTCAAAATCCTATTTTAAGGCCTCCTATTTTCGCTAACGCAGCAAATAGTCTTCCTCTCAATGGATACCACCCAAATATGTTTCTCTACAATAATCCTAATTTAGTTAGCAGTAACAGCTTAGCTAATTGTAGACAGCAGCCATTTTATTTTCCGCCAGCACCTTCCTATCTAAAGTTTACTTCCCCAACACGAAGTCTTCCTTTTTTATAAGTAACGATAACCCTAGTTTGGATACTTGAACTACGCTAGATGTCATATTACTTAATGATAGATCTTTTTTAAATAAGATTACCTAACTGAGAGCCATTGCTTTCGAGTTAATGCCCGATGTTTTATGTGTAACTGAATCTTGGACCAATCCCTTAATTTCGGAATCTTAGCTTGTCATAGACCAGTACGATCTCTACCGTCAAGACTGCAGTAGTAAGCGTGGTGGTGGTTGTCTTTTCTATATTAAAGCTTCATTTAAGCACTTCACGTTTGATCTAGACGTTACGCCATTCTCTGGTTATTACTGCTTCGCATCCATTATCCTGTCACCCGGGTAAAAGGCTATTCTCGGATGTATTTACTACCCGCCTAATTCATCATTCGATGATGATGCAAAACTTTGTGAAATTTTTAAATTGATTTCGGAGTCCAATTTTAACATTAAAATAATCACTGGGGTTTTTAAGTTTCCTGAAATTGAGTGGATTTCAAACTTTTGTCCACCCAGATTTCAGCCTTTCCTCGATACCATTAATTTTTCTAATTGGTCCCATCTTGTCCGTTCTTCAACGAGAGACAAGCATATTTTAAACCTGATTTTCACAAACAGCATTGCTCCCCTCTTCGTTGATTTTAAGCCGGGCCTCTTTAAAAGTGACCATACACTAATTCACTGTTGCCTTCCGATTGTTTCATCGAAAAAGGCTTACGCCATTCGTACCTATCATGCTTTTGACCTCGCAGATATGAGCTTAATTAGTAACTTTTTGGACTCATTGGACTGGCAGCCTCTCTCCTCCATGAACGACGCAGCAAGTCTTTGTTAATTCATGTCAGTTGTTTCAAATAACATCCTGGAGCTTGAGCTTAGCAAAATAGTCAAGCCCTACGTCTCGGAGTCCACCGTTCCTTACTTTCTTTTGCCACGACTAAAGAATTTGAGGAAGCAGTTGAAAGATCAATATACTAGTTAGTTATCTGTACATCTAAGGATCGCAGAGATTTTTGAATTAGCCTCTAAGATTCGTCTTGCACGTGACAGACAGAGGGAATGTTGCGCACTCAGTGAGCCAAACTCTGCAAAATCTGTTGCTCAACTGTTCCGCCGTCGATCCTCCTCTAAAAGAGATTAGGAAATTCCTCCATTACTAAACGAAGACAAGAACTTTGTTCTCGAAGACTCTGACAAGGCAGAACTATTTAGTGCGTTCTTGCAAATCATCATACGATGGAATCTGAACCGGTTCCGACGTTTCAGGCATCCTCATTGAATGTTATCAGCACTATTGATTTCTGCTTAGAACTAATTCGTAAGCAAATAATTCGTCTAAAATCTCGCACTCTTCAGGAACTGACGGTATTCCAATCTCAGTTATGAGTGCCGAGCTACCCCCGATTGCTTAGCCATATATTCTCAGTTTATCTTCTAAACGGATTCTTTCCTGATTCACGGAAGACATCTATTATTCTTCTTGTCTTTAAGTCGGGATCTCGTTTGGAGGTAAATAATTATCGAGGAGTTCAAAACACCCCAAATCTAGCAACACTTCTTCAAAAAATTATTTTAAATCAAATTCTCGACTTTTGCCTAGACCATAAGCTCTTGAGCGACTCACAATATGGTTTTCTACCTGGGAGATTATGCAAAGTGTGTCATTTAGCTTTTATTTACCTCGTCACTTCGCTTTGTAACGAGCAACAGTCAGTGTTTGTGATCTACTTTGACCTGAGCAAAGCCTTTGACAAGGTTCCGCACAAACGTCTTCTGGTGAAACTGGAAGCCCTCGGCATCCGGCCTCCTCTCCTTGACTAAATTGGTTCCTATTTTTCTAACTACAGCCAGAAGGTCTTAGTATCTAAAAGCTATTCGACGCCTCAGCCGAGCACGAGTGGCGTTTTTCAAGGCACGGTTTTAGGTCCCCTTCTCTTCATTCTGTACATTAACGAAATTTCAACTTTACTCACAAATTCACAAAATTTCGTTTACGCTGACGATCTCAAGTGCATTTATTCATTTTCTAAAGACTGCAAATAGTTGCGTTGTTAAAATCAACACTGATCTACTTATGCTCTAAAGTTGGAGCTGTACTTGGCAGATGGAATTTTCTCTATCCAAGAGCATTTTCATGTGTTTTGGCCCCGCCAAGCTTCCTTGACCCCTAGTATTTCAAAATAGTACGATTTTAGAACGATCAACCATAAAAGACTAAGGTCTAAGTTACAGGAATAAGCTAGCATTATCGCCTCATGCAGATCGAATTTCTTCAAAGGCTGCACAGATATGTGGTTTTATATCATATAATTTCTTCCTTCCGGAAATAAAGTTAAACCTATACCGCATGTTTGTTCTTCGTTTCCTAGAATACTGCTGTCCCCTGTCTGGGCTGATGAACGCCTCAGACCGCAGTAAGATTGAAAAAGTTCAGAGGGTTTTTACTCGAAGACTATTTACTCTTCCTGGATCCAGTATCTCTTAAACGGATAGATGCCAGTTAGCAAAAATTGAATTTCTGTGGGTTAGAAGACTCGAAGCCGGTCTCTGCTTTTTGTTTCGCGTTAACTCTAGCCCAAATATCCCACGAATTAACGCTCTCACTCCGGTAGATCGACCCTATGCCATTTGTACTTCCTCCATGATCATTTCACCACCCCTTAGCTCCACTACTAACCGTTCTCAGTTTTTTGCCTACAAATATGCTTTCATTTGGAATAATCTACCACTGCAAATTAGGTTGTCGTCTACATTAGCTATTTTCAAAACCAAATTACGCAAACATTAAACTTCGGAAGATATAAAGTCCTTACTGTCTGTTTCCTTCCCAAACTCGCATCTTTTGGATTTTGAAAAGGGTCCTCCTGGTATTTGAGGCAGCTCCCTTGATATTATATTGGTCTCTTATTATATTTCCATCATTCTCTGCAGAGTCAATCTTTGCATTTACTTTTTCTTCCCCTACTTTTAAACTAGCATTGCCAACTCTTGACAACCTTGATACTTTCATCTGAATTTGCAACCCCAACGATGGTCTCCAGGTTCAGCTGATGATCAAGGTGGCTTCTGATGGTTTTGCCTCTTTGATTGGTGGACTATGCGGTCAGCAAGGTCGCATCTCGATTATGATATCGTGACCTCAACTGTCCCTTCTTCGTTTTGACCATGTTGTCTACGATGAGTTTGTCCTCTCTCACCTCCACTGGTGTTTATAAACAGAAGCTCTGACTGCTTCATTAGCTCTCACCCGACAAGGAGCGTTCCGAACCCTCATACGTTGTCAGCAACATCACAATACTATCTTATTGCATTTAGCTATTAATTTTTTAGTGAAGCAGTTTTTTTCTCCTATTTTTTTTAAATTGGCGGCTCACCGAACATTACCTCCGATTTAACCCCTAGAAGTTTTTTTACTGCTTTTCTTTCCAGTTCACCGTATATTCCAAAGATTGTTGACTTTTGTTTTAAAAATGGCAAATCGTTTTGAATCGGATATGTTTACCATACTACTCATTTCTGCTGTTCATATGGATGCTCACATAGTGCAGTAATTATCCTGTTTGTATTTATTTAAACCATGGTACTAAGTTTGTAATGATGGGGCCCTCTGGGCCTTAAGTATACAATTTATTTATTTATAAGTAATTAAGTAGTCTTCGTGGTTATATAACATATGTATCTCAAGCCGATGTTTGAATGTATTCACAGACTGGGAAATTACAATCGCCTCAGGTAGACTATTCCATGGTTCCACGACACGGTTGGTGGAAAAATAATGCCTCACACCCAATCTTCTTGGGGTACACGTCATTTGAATGGATGACCTCGGAGCTATGTCGTAGTGGCAAGTGATAAAAAGTCATCACACAGGAGGGCGCAATAAATAAATAAATAGGTTTATTGATTTGGCACTGCTTGGCGCCGTCAAAAGATTAAAACACAGGAAAAAACCTAAAAACAACCTCCTCTTTTCATTAACAACTTGAGCTTTGTTTTGTTTGTTTGCTTAAATAGCAGTTTTCGAAATGACGAGTTTGTTTTAAGTAATATAACCTATTTTCCAATGTTGATAAATAGCAAAATATGAAAAAACAGCTATACAGAATGGGGATCAATGTATCAGGGTAAGAATGGTTAGGGTCAAGATGAGCCTGTTATTGACGTTCGAGAGTATTCATTTGATAGAGGTAGAAACGTCTGCGGTCGATTCGAATAGAAAGGCACTTCCAATCAGAAGCGAGCGCAGTCGATTCCGGTATGGAGTCTGCCGACTAATTAGACTTAAATGAACTGATTGCTAAGAAAGTTGAAAACGGATTAAGAGCAAGAAGAGTTCAACGGTAAGAAAATTTCAATGCAATCCTACAGTCTTCATGCTTGTATTTTATAATATAGTGTTGATTATGTTTTATCTAGCTTTATGAAACAGCTAGTACTATTCAGTATCAGTATCAGTATTAGTATATTTTAGGGAGATGTAGGTGAGTCACATTTGAATTCCCTAATTATACATGCGAGTTGTGGTATCAAAAAATAGTATCTCGATATGTTGGCGAGGCCAAGATAGTTGAAAAAGAGCAGACAGTTAAAAAGCTCCTGGTTATATTTAGGAGAAAAAAATGTCACCCTTGGGGGGGGGTCCAACGGGGGGCATTGCGGAGGTTACATGAATCAGCCAGATGCTCCCTTTCTGATTGCAGAGTCCGTTGTGGGATTTAAAAGGCGGAAATATATGCCCAGATCATCCTCGGCTCATTGCGGTTCGAACCAAGGGAAAACGTTCATACACCTCATGGACGACGGCCGCCAGGTCCAGCTGATGCGAATACTCACGGTGTCACCAAGGTGTGCAATAAGTTAAGCAGCGAAGACCTCGAGGACCCCAACATAGGAATAATGGGAGAATGCAAGCCCTTCGAACGAAAATAACAAACATAAAGAAATGTTACTCAAATATAGCTAGTAGTATAATAAATACCTTAATTGCTGACGTCACTCTTGCAGCTTTCAGTTCGTGTTGTAGCTCGCACCATTATATCTATCTAACTTTCGCTTAAAAACCTCCAAGGAGTCCGACATAACAACATCTAGAGGAAGACTATTCAAGCTTCGACTACTCTTTTGGAGAAGAAGTACTTTCGAGTGTCTAGCCTTGCTCCAGTCACACGTAATTTGAGAGGATGACCTCTCAAGTTCGTTGTTTTTGCTAACTCGAAGAAATCCCCTTGGACGAGACAACAGTCCTGGACGCGTAGTATGCGGGATGTTAGTATCAGGTCCCCCCGAAGCTGTCTATAGTGCAAGGGAAAGAGTTTGAGACTCGACAGCCGTGTTTCATAAGGCTGTGAGCCATGTCCAAGGACAAGTTTGGTTGCTCGCCTTTGGACCTTTTTGAGGACGTTGATGTTTTTCGCCGCCCAGGGTCTGCAAGCTTGGATAACGGAATCCAACTGTGGCCGCACGAATGTTCCGAAGACTTTAGCGAAGCAGTCGGTAGTGAAGGCTGCAAAAGCTCGTTTAACGAGGTACAGAATCGACATGACTGACTTCGCTACCTTTGCGCAATGTAGGGAGGGTTTAAGCGAGGGCGTGATCCGGACTCTAAGGTTCTTTTGGACATCCACTTCTTTCAATGGAATGCCATTAAGACTGTAAACCGTACGGTTCGAAGGATTGCTTTTCCCGACTCGTATGATGTTGCACTTGCTCTCATTAAACGGCAAGAGCCAGTCATTTGACCATTTCTGGAGTCGATTTAAGTTTGCCTGCAAGTTCTCTTCGTCAGCCGCATGTTGAATGACGCGCCAAAGTTTGAGATCATCGGCAAACATGGCAATATCGCAGTCCAGTTTTTTTGCACAATCGTTGATGTAGACAATGACCAAAATAGGGCCGAGAACAGAGCCTTGGGGAACACCAATTTCAACCTCAACTTTAGTCGACTGTTTGTCGCTGATATGGACAGTTTGTGAGTGGCCAGTTAAGAATTTTTCTATCCATTTCAGAAGTCTACCTCTTACGCCTATGCGGTTGGGTTTTTAAATAAGGCGGTGGTGCGGCACGCTATCAAAAGCCTTTTTGAAGTCGAAATAGACTTCGTGCACCGTATTTCCACTATCGACCGCATCAGTCCAACGTTCTAAACAGAAGAGCAAATTTCTGACGCAAGATCTACCTCTACGGAAACCGTGCTGGGCTTCGGATAGCAGATTGTTATGTTCGAAGAACTGCAGTAGTTGTTGCTTTATTATTATTTCCATGATTTTGCAGCAAACTGAAGTTAGGCTGACTGGTCGATAATTGTTTGCAGAGACCCGACTTCCACCCTTATAAAGCGGCGTAATCCATGCGGATTTCCAGTCGGCTGGTAGACTTCCGGTCTGGAAGGATGTTTGAAAAAGCGTAGAGAGTGGTTTTTCCATCTCCCTCGCGAGCTCTTTCAACAGCTTAGCAGGTAATTCATCGGGACCCGGAGACTTAGATTCCTTTAACCCGAAAAGTTCCTTGAGGACAGTAGTCTCGGTGAAATTAACAGTCTCGACTATTGTATCCACTTCGAAGCCATCGGTAGGGTGATCGTATCTCGTTTCCTTTGTGAAAACCGACTGGAAAAATTCCTAAAGATGATCAGCCTTTGCACCGTCTTCAGTAAGGTCTATGCCCTCGGCGGTCCTCAGCAGGGGTATCGGATCCTTGTTCCGTGTATTCTGCCTGAGGTAACCGTAAAACAGTTTCGGGTTCACGGTGGCCCGGTTCAGCAGGTTCACTTCGAAAGCCTGTCTTGTTCTAACAATAAGGCCCTTGACCCGATTTCTCTGCATTTTGTGCGAATTTAGAGATGCAGGAGTTCCGTCCGTAAGCGATTTTTTCCACAATCTCCGCTTTCTGTTAACTTCAATTTTTAAGGCCTGCGTAAGCCATCGTGGTCTGATGGTTAACCTTTTTCTCAAAATCGGACAGTGATTTTCGATGAGCCTGTGCAGTATGTTCCGGAACGTTTCCCAGTCCTCGGTTATGTTTCCAAAGAATAAAGGTTCCCACTGAGTGCGCATGAGTTCGGCCCTCATTTCACCGAAATCGCCTTGCCATATATTCCTTCTGATTGTTGTGGGTCTTGCTGGTATATAAATAGTGAGTACTCCCATCGCAGTACCACGTGGTCACTTTTGCCTAGCGGCGGTAGACATGACACTTCGTCGATACTGTCGTGCGACTTCGTGAGAACTAGTTCCAGTTAATTGGCCTGTTGTCCTTCGCACACCCTGGTTGGAAAAGTGATGTGCTGTGTGAGACGTAGTTTTAGCGTCGTGCTCAGCAAACAACGGTCAAAGGCTAGATCAGAACTATGTGCGCAGGTCGAGCTCCAGTCGATGTGAGGTGCATTGAAGTCACCCAGGATCAGGATATCCAACCGTGTAGCAATATTTTCAAGCTCCTCTAGCAGTTAAGCATCGGCTACGGGGTCTCTTCTCGGTGGGCGGTAGACTGTCCGGACATCTAGACTTGATGTACCTGGCACTTTTACGGATAGCCATATCGCCTCCGAAGTAGACGCCAGTTTATAAGTTTTGTCTAAAACTGTAAGTTCGCTTTTCACGTATGTGAGTACGCCACCTCCTTGACGCTATTTCCTGTCTTTTCTCAAAAGTTGGTAGCCAGTAATAGTTACCTCTCGGTCGTCCACGTGTTGGGACAACCAAGTTTCTGTTACGGAAATTATATCTGGAGATAGATCGCAGACATTAATTTTAAGCTGGTCGAGCTTCGATAATATACTCTGTGCATTGGTGTACAGGAATGTTAGTTTTTCGGTTTTGCTCGGAAAGCGCTAACAGTCGGGCGCGAGCCGCTGTTTACTGGGCCAACTGCGTGATAATCCAAAACGGGCCTCTCCAGGGGGAGAACAATGGACGATGGATCACTCGGTTGTTGTACATAACCAAATTTGTTTCCCCCTCGCTGAGCCGCCGTCTTAGTTCGATGACAAGTTGATGGCGTTTGTTCCGCTCCGCAGGTGAGAAGTTCTGTTGAAAAAAACTCCAGGGTTTGAGTTTTTAACTTAAAGCGCATCAACAGAATGACACTGGCTTCCTGGCTACTGGTCAAGATAACTTTTAGAGGCCTAGGACGTGTTGATTCAGATTGGCATTCGGGCCGTTTTCCAAGGCGGAAGGCTTTTTCCAGTTCAATCGACGTATTAGGTTCCAGCATATTGTTCAGGATTTCATGAAAGTGGTCCATATCTTCAGAATATCGGTCTACTGGAGTCGCAGCTGTTGATTCAGGTAGTCCCTGTATTATGAAACTTTTTTCTGTCCGTGACATTTCTTGTAACTACGACGTTGTCTTCCACTATCTGGTGGGAAGGTTTTACGTTGCGCACTGGTGATGATGGAGGGGATGCTGATTGGCTATGTGTTGGCTTTGATCCGTTTTTTTTTGGTTTGGGCGAATTCCACGGGTTCGACGATTTTGAATCGCAGGTGGTAGTTTCGGTTGGGGAAACAATTCCACTGCTTGCGCTTGGTGTGAGAATCTCATTAGTTCCCGTGGAGAACAAGGCAATGGTCAAAGCCCCGTGTTCGAGCTTTTTTGAGGAATCTCTCGAAGTCGGTTGTCCATTTGCTTTTTCCTTCTTGGTGTCAGTTTTGCGTTTTGGACGGCTTTTTTGTTTTAGGCGGACTATTTTTGTCCTGCACCGTTGGTACTTGTTGTTCAGTAGCCGTAGCAGCTGTCGAAGTTGTTGTTGGGATACCCTTTGATTGAATATCAATGGTTTTGCTTCTGGTTAGTCATCCAGTGGACTCCTGAGTGGCATCTACTGCTTTAGAGGTGCCTTTTAGCGCAGATTTTATTTGTCTTATCTCATCCTCGAGCTGGGTTAGCTTCATGGACAATTTTTGACAGCCTCCACAAATGGCAGTGTCGTCAATAGCACGCATATTAATTTGAGAGAGCGCGTGCCGCCGTCATGAGGTAGTCCAGTGGTTAGCGAGCGTTGCCATCGCGTTGGTGGTCGCGGGTTCAATCCCGGCTTGCGGCATGACTTTTTGAATTCTTGTGTGGTGACTTAAGAAGTAATGGGTGGCTAGGTGTAGGTTTACACTATCAGCGCTTTTACACAAGCAGTATATAAATTATCTACTCCACCTTTTTTGCAAATTAAGGAAATCCCCCGAACGTTCTTAACTACTTCTGCTAGTGGAAGTTGTTAAAAGTATTTGTTATAACGAGTTACTCGATATAAATTGCACAATCAATTAGACAGAATATGGATAATGAACGACTTAGCCTGTTTTGTAGATACTCCTCAGAAAGCCTGACGAGCAGTTAGAGCCTGGATTGGACTGATAGGTTGTGTAGACCAAGCCAAGATTTCCGGCAGGTTGCTCTTTTTGGAGAGCTGTCCTAGTTGAATAAAGTCCTCAGAAACCCTGGAGAGCCGTCAGAGAATGGAATGGACTGGTAGGTTGTGTAGGCCAAGATTTCCGACAGTGCTCGATTTTGAGAACTCTCCTGGTCAAACTGTTTCATACATCTATATCAAAACCTAGGCGAGCACGTCGTTGCCAATTCAAATTACGTAGAAAATATATGATGTTTAAAAATGGAAAAAAATATACTACTAACAGGAAGAGATAAAAAAATTAGTTTTGCAAATTAGTTTCACAGCAAATTTTTTAACAATCATAAAATTACACAAAAATAAAGACGCTATCCAAAAACATTCGAAAATAAAAAAATTATCAAAACTTTTTAAATTAGATTTAACACGCATTATACGGAATATTTGTATCAAGTCGCCACCCTACTGCCTATAGCTCAGACGATAGAGCTTCTCTGGTGAAAACCGACTATAAAGAACTGTGAAAATGGTTTAGCTTTGTTTTTAATTTCTGATATCTCGAAACTGTCATCGTTAATCATAACAGGAATGTGGTTCCTGTTACGTGTGTTTGTCTTACATAGCTGTAGAGCAATTTGGGATTGTGAACTGCTCTCTGGAGCACATCCCTCGCGTAATCCCGTCGGCTTTTGAATACTTAGCTTTTAACCTTGTTCCTTTGAGTTGTGTATGCTTACAAGGCTAAATTTTCATTGGATCGGTAAAATTTCTTCCAAAGCCTTCCTTTCCTGTTAATATATCTTTTAAGATCCCTTGTTAACCACTGTGGTCTGTTAGATATCCTAAGTTGTGATGGCAGACAGTGGCATTTTATTAGATTCAATAAACACTCCTTAAATAAATTCCAGTCCTCAGTGACGTTCCCGGAGAAGAGAAGAGCCCAGTCTATTCGTGATGCTTCACCTCTTATCTTGCAAAAGTCTCCTCGTCATAGATTGGGCCTGGCTTCGTTTATTACAGATGGCACAGAATATTAACCATACTCCCATGAAAGTACTGCATGATCACTTCGATCATGTGGAGGTAGGCAGTGTACCTCGTCTATACTGTCAGGGTATAACGTGAAGACGAGATCTAAACAACTAGCCTGTCGTCCTCCACGCGCTCTCATTGGAACAAACACATGTAATGTGAAACGAACTTCAATTGTTGTATTTAGCAGACAGTGATCGAAGGAAAACTTTTAGCTCTGCGCCTGCAGATCGTTCCATCGAATGCTGGATGCATTGAAGTCACCCATGAGAACAACATCAGGTCAACTACTTATCTCCTTTATGTTCTCCAAAAAAACAAGTATCAGCGTCGGTGTCTGTCCACGGTGGTCGGTAGAGAGTCATGACTTCAAGGGACTGCAATCTCCGACTGTTATCGGATACAACTGAGTGTGACTGACTTAGTAAGCTAAGTTATTCCTGAGCAATTGTACGGACAAAATTTTTGGTATTAAGGAACACATGAGATACAGAGGCATTGAGGTGATGGGATTGGTTTGGCAAAGAAGGAATTTAGTGATTCGGTTTTGCCCAAATCCTCTGCAATGAAATTATTGCTGCAAACGAGTAAGAGGTGGATGACTTTTTGAAACTTAACGGAAGAACGGGGGCCGAAGACTTGAGCCACAGAAATGCAAGTATTAGCATCGCTTATTGCTAGATACCCCCACCTATCCTGGGTGAGCCGGGTTTGGAGACACACGACGTTTCGATTGTCGTATGCCGACTATGTCCATCATATGCTCCACATCACAGTGGTGCAGGGACGAAGACATGCTCTGGATTATAGTGAGAGTGACTAACACGGTATTTTCCTTACTCTCTGTTCAACTCACTGCTCTGGGCCTAGTGTCAAGACAGCCTTAGGAAGACCGGAGATTGGAAAGATGTGGAGATATACAAAACACCGGAAACTCTCACACTTTTGGCCTGCAGGGTGAAGTGTATGCCTGGGTGTGGCCGCGAGACAGTGATTTTTCTTTCGCGGAAACCATAGAACTTGTAGACCAAAACCTGAACACACTATTGCGACGGCAGGTGAGGCTCGAACTTATTCAGGAATCGGAAAGGTTTTTAAAAACTTATCATACCTCTCATTGATATATAAAGATATTTTTATTTGAATACCCAGACGGACACATTCATTGGAAAAGATAAAATGAGTGCTCATTTGTGTCCAGTGAAGTTATGAATAAAATATTAGTTTCTTGGCGATCACAAAGTACACAAATCAGAGATCGCTAATAAATAAAGAGGGTAAACAGTGAAAGAAATCCTGAAACATTTTTATGGAAGGGGTATATGTTGAATGATGTTCGTGGGTTTTTAAGGAAATAAATATCGCTCCTGGGAGAAAAACGTACGCGTGAGGTAGGACTGACATGCTGATGAGAGCGTTTGAGGGTTCGAAACGCTCCTCGTTGTGGGATAAATTATGCAACGACAGGGGCTTCATTTCACCAGTAATCAAAATGCGTTTCAGCTAGCTATAAGCGAAACCATCAAGAATTCTTAACACAGGAAACCTTCACGTGCATCATCAGTACGCATAGGGTAGAATGAGAAAAAGACCGTAGAGCTCGCGAACGTCATTGTTGAAGTGCCAGAGATGCTACCCTGATACTCTCATTGCTGATTGCTGAGACTACCAACAGAGGATCCTGACACGATCGTCAAAATTCCATGTAGGGTCGACACCGAGGAGACGGTTAAGGCCACAAACGCCATCACCCTAAGGCGCGGCAAATGCGAGGGTGGGCGAAGTTGTAGCAGTTTGCAGTGTCAGAAAAGAGGACATTATTATCTTTTTTTAAAACGTGCTGGAGGAAAAAGACTGCTTTGCGAGAGGATATGAACCTGCATGGCATATTGCTTCTAAGCGTAGTACGAAAGGATAATGGGAAGTTTGGCAGTTGAGTAAGAAGTCGACACAGTGTGCTCAGGGGTGAATCATCGCAGGAGGCCTGCACATCTCAGTAGTCAGCTTTGAGGTTTGGTAATGGATATCGGCCAACGAAACGGAGGTGGTTAAAATTAAGTGTGCGAATGTGACCAAATTGTTTGACGATCCTTTAACTGAGAGATGGGTTATGAAGACATCTTAGTTCGTAGGGAATACGATGCATGGAAGATGTAATTTGAATATAACATTTGAAGCACACGTGAGTCGCAATCAAACTTATACAAGAAAGAACATAGTTGCACACATTTTCTATAAATATATTCGAATTTATGAGAGCTTCAAAAATAAATAGAATAACTTCATAAGATTAAAGTAGTCATTTTTGCGTAGGGCCGACAAGAGGTGCATTCAAAAATCGGCATTGTGGAGCGTCTGAACTGTTGCAGGCTTGTGCTCCAAGATACTTAACGTCACAATATCGCTTAGGTAAAACTTGCTCATGAAAAAAAATTCAGATTTTGGATTAGCATTTCTTAACATCAGTCACTGCTGTGCATCACTGAATCCTGGGCTCACTCTCTTATTTCTGACTCGACGCTTGCTATAGATAATTTCAATTTGTACCGACAAGACCGCGCTGAAAAACGTGGTGGTGGTTGCCTCCTTTGTATTAAGTCATCCATTGTACATTTTCCTTTTCATCTGAACATTTCGTCTTTTTCTGGAAATGTATGCTTTGCTTCAGTCATCCTCCCGCACAATAAAAAAGCGGTAATTGGCTGTGTCTATAATCCTCCGTGTTATTCTGGCAATGAAAGCGAGCTCTGTGAACTATTTGAAAAAGTTTCAAACACTCAGTTTGATGTTAAAATAATCGTAGGCGAATTTAATCTGCCAGACATTGACTGGCAGGCCAATTCCTCTCCGCCTAAACATCAGAAATTGGTCGATACTATTAACTTTACAAACATGTCCCAACTGGTCAGATCAGTTACTCGAAATGACAACATTTTTAGATTTAATTTTTTTACAAACGATGTTCACCCTCTCTTTATGAATTTCCATCATGATCTATTTACAAGTGATCACGCAATAATTCACTGTTGTTTTCCAATTCCCCTTCTTACGAAGCCTGAGTTTAAATGCAATAACCTCGACTTTGCTAACATAAACCATGAAACAGTAAATAATTTCGTAAGCACTCTAGATTGGCATAGCATATTCTCAATCAACGATCTAAACTTTTTCCGTGAGCTATTGCAGAGCCTCACAGAAAAAATCCAGGCTTTTATCCCGTTTAAGATTTTTAATTCACATTCAGCTTCTTCTACTGTTCCGCATTTTTCTCCAAAACAGACTTAAAAAATTACGAAAACAACTTAAAGATTCATCTAAAAGCTCTTTGTCAGTTCATTTAAGGATTGCACCAATATTTGAATTAGCATCGAGAATGAGGCTCGCGCGAGATAAGCGTAGGGAGTCTCGGGCACTAAGTGATGCCAATTCATCCAAATCTGTTGCTCAAATCTTTCATGTTCGGTCATCGGCTAAGCGTCTGAATGTCACTCTGCCCTTACTCGACTGTAATCGAAAATTTGTTACAGATGATTTGGGCAAAGCAGAATTGTTAAACTCGTTTTTTGCCAACACTTTACCACTGAAACTAGCCCCACTCCCCCAATTCCTCTGCTTTCAAATTCGCTTCTAACAACTATTAATTTCTCGCCTTCATGCATTCAAAAAGAAATAGCTCACCTAAAAAATTCACATTCAGTTAGAACTGATAACATTCCAAACTCACTTATTAAACAGTTAAGGGATTTTCCACCTTTACTAAGCAAATTATACTCAGTATTTCTCGAAAAAATGGTTTCTTCCCCGATTATTGGAAAACTTCTATTATAATACCAGTTTTTAAAATCTGGTTCCCGCTCGAAATTCATAACTATCGCGGTGTTCATAAAAACGCCCTCTCTTGCTAAACTCTTTTTGAAAAACTAGTTGCAAAACAAATCATGGATTTTTTTCATAAGCAATCAAATTATCAACTTTTCCCCAACACGGCTTCTTACCGGACCGCTCTTGTGAAACCTGCCACATGTCTTTTCTAAATCTACTAACCTCTCTTCGTAATGATCATCTCTCTGTAGTAGTTATCTATTTTTGATCTTAGTAAGGCATTCGATAAAGTGCCTCATAAACGACTTCTAGCTAAACTAGAAGCTATAGGATTTCGAAGTCCCCTTACTGACTTTATTGGATCATACCTAAATGATCGAAAACAAAAGGTTTTCGTAGGGTCCTCATACTCAAGTGCTACCCCGATTGTTAGTGGTGTCCTTCAAGGTACCGTATTAGGTCCTTTGTTGTTCTTACTGTATATAAATGATATTTCATCGATAGTTAAACATTCGCAATCTTTTTATTTATGCTGATGATCTCAAATGCGTTTATTCCTTCTCTAATTCTACAACCGAACGGTGCCTAGAACAAATTCATTCAGACTTAGACGCTCTTTTCGGCCTGGAGCTCCACATGGCTAATGGAGTTCTCACCTACTAAGTGTCGCTTCATGAGTTTTGGGCCTATAAGGCTCTTATCTTTGAAGGTTGCCATATGATTGAATGTTCCTCCATCAAGGACTTGGGCTTAAGCTACACCAATAAATTAGATCTTTCGCCTCATGCCGATAGAATTACGGCCAAAGCTGCTCAGATTTGCGGCTTTATTTCTTATAATTTCTACCTTCCTGAAATTAAATTAAGACTTTATCGTATGTTTGTACTTCCCATTCTTGAATTTTGCTGTCCTTTTCTTCGGTTTGATGAACGAATCTAGCCGTTCAAAAATTGAAAATGTTCAAAGAAATTTCACCAAAAAAACTCCTATATCCGACTCTTTTTAACTACTTCCTACTCAACAAGATGCCAGCTAACGAAGCTAAAATTTCTTTGGGTCAGGAGACTTGAAGCAGGCTTTTGTCGCCTTTTTCGTCTTAATAATAGTTCAAATCTCCCAAAGCTTTCTGTCATTACCCCCGTTAGTCTTCCTTATAACCTAAGAAATTCTGCACTAATTATACCCTCCATGGATCCTCCACGCGTAAACGCTCTCTCTTCTTTGCTTCTAGGTATAGTTTTCTTTGGAATAACTTGCCAATTGAAATTAGGACGTTAACTAGTCTATCTGCATTCAAGCGAAGACTGCACATTTATCTTAACACTGATTCTATTAACCTTTTATTTTCCTCATCTTTTTCCCAGTAGCTTTTCCCCATGACTCGGAGAAAGGACCATCGGGAATTTGAGTTACCCTCTTGAAACTATATTTACGCTACCTCGAGACGCCCATGAACTATAATGTCTCCTTATATCACCCGTCCACCAAAACGATGACGTCATTCGGACGTACAAATTCGGTGGTCCACAGTCTTAAATGCTGCGGTTTCTTTGGATACTAACCATCATCAGAATTCAATTCTGGATCCTATGATACTGAGGACTTAAGTTCATTGACGCATTTTCGTGAGATTCTGTTTCATACGCCTAAGTGATCAAGAACGAATCACCTCGACGTTTCATTATCTCATTCTGAAATGCTACTGCAGTATTACCCTATTCTACCACCTGACTATTTTTTCCTAAGCAGTTTTTTTCTCCTACCTTCTATTCGAAAATGAAGGCCTATTGAACTCTGCCTCCATTTTTCATGGTAGGAGTTTTTTTCACTGCCTATTTTTTCTAGTTCACCATTAATTTTAAAACATTGCTAACTGTTGACATAGCAGGAAAATTTATGAATTTGTACATTTTATCTGCACACATTGTCATTACTTTATTTCGTTACTAATGTTTGCTTAGACAGTACCTTCCCGGTGCTAACCAAATATAAATTCTAAATGGGAGTTGGTGATAAGACGAAACAACACAGCAAAATGTAATGATGGACTCGTATGTGAGTACGCAGTTTAATAAAGGAACGCGAATAAATCAGGACAAAGGGAGTCAAAAACGGGTGCATAATGATAACACACCTAGTATTTGTCTTACATTAATGCGGTCAAAGTATATGGAGGCTATATCGACTCTTTTTTAGGAACGACGTAATAGCATCGTGCTACGAAAGTGGAGGACAACGAAACAAGTGACTTCAGACAACTGCACCTGCGAACGACGCCATCATAGGACAGAACCTAGCGTTCAAGTGTGTTCATACTAGTTAACACACCATTCGATTGATGATCTTGGTAGCATGCAGCGTTTAATCCTGCTTTCATGGAATAACTGCAATGCAAACAGTTATCCAGTCAGATTTATGTCCCAATTAGATCGCTTCACTTTATGTGCGAATTGAAGCTCCTCGCTGTTCAGATCCTTGTTACTAATATCAAACTTGAGTTGTTACTTTAATTTTCTTTCCATATTTCGGCTGACCGTTTGGCCGGCTAACTTCAGTTTCGTGTCGCATTATTTAAACCATCAAAAAAATATATGTCTTAGATATATAGATCACAGCATAAATCATTTACTTTTGCTTCTACCTTAATCATACAATAAAATAACCTTAAGACCTTCGCTAAACTGAGTGCATAAGACCGACTCGAGCCACGACAGGTCATGAAGTAATTTCATCTTGGTGTGTGTTAATGCTGCAGTCGTCTTTCACTCATGTGCAGGGTGATGACAGACAGGGTTCCTCCAGCCGGGCTTAAACGGAGCCACAGATATTTTTGCTACGTCTGTGGTACATTACTTCCGCATCGTCTTGTTGCCAATGACTCTTTCGTATGTCGAAAGTGTTCAACTCCCACTTATCTCTCCTGATTTGTCGGCATGAAAGTTTCGTTTGATGATGAAAGTAGCCCGGAGTCCGATATGTCTGGACTTCAGTCATGGTCTTTTTTCCAAAGATGTTGGAGCGTGCACTCACAATACTCCGTTCTGAAGAAGCATTGAAGCTGTCGACAGAAACTGTGGGCGCTGTCACAACCTCTCGTGATGGACCGTAGGTTAAAAAAGATTGCCCTTACTGTGGTACCGACCGCATGACGTACACTACCATGCAAACCCGGTCTGCAGACGAAGGCCAGACCGTTATTTACACTTGTACACAGTGTCATAAGAAGGAAGTTGAAAACACTTAGATTTTATCCTCAAGAAAAATACTTACCCACGGAATGCGTCAGGAGGTCGTACTCATATTAGTACAATTACTTTCTCCCTCTTTGTTGGATATGCTAATAACTGCTCTATCTTATTCGCCTGGGGCTAAATCTACCAAGTCACCGCGATATAGTTACGACCTCCCACTGTAATGTCTCTGGCAGAAGTAGAACTACTTGGAAATCTGTAGATTGCGGAATGCTATAGTTCTTTTCTTTAAGTCTATGGGATTACGAAATGCTTATCTAAATGCAGAAATACCCCGTAGCGGCCGATATGCCTCTAGGTTGAATTCGACAGGGAACTGTTGTGGGAAGCACACAAGTTGTGCACGTTAAAGAATGGTCAACCTAAGCAGCGGTTAAAAACCGGCATAATAAAACAGAAAAGTGAGAATGTGAGAACTCACCTGGAAAACCTTAAGACTAAAGGAGGAAATTATTCTTTTCCGTGACTTCAGTGTAAGTTATATATTAGAGGCTGGGGGGATGTTAAAATTCAATGTGACAGGGTCAACACGACAAATGATGTCTCTTATAATTGTGCACATCATTACGCAAAGGTTCAGTTCTGTGTCTGTTTCAAATTTTTATCCTAAATAAATAAATAGTTGTCTTTTAACTGCCTCTGTAATCTTACCTATGCAACTGGGAATAGCGCTAATCCCGAGATCGAGATGATGTTGCATTCGCGACGAGCATGTTGGCAGTCTTCTGAAGGGAAATTCCTAATCTATTTACTGGAATTATTTACTACCCATTAAAACCACTCGCGGGTAGCGATTTATTGTGTTGAAAGATAAACGTTATCGACGCTGTTTCCATTTTCGCACAGAAGTCAGGAGGTTTATTTTTAGGGTGTTATTGTGTGAGCCCTGTTTTGCTAACACCAGGTTATTAACGTGGAAATTTTCGTCTAAAATTTGGTTTAGACCTAAGTGTTGTTAAACTGCGTTTACCTTCATAAAATTTAAATTTTTGGCGTGTAAATTTAGTGTGCGATGTCACGAGTGAATAAGCTTTTACTGTCCTGCCCCCCCCCAAAAAAAAACCCTACGTCGTAAATTCTTCCGAATATGAGGAACATGTGTCACAAAAATGTGGGTATCTTGACTTATCTAATTTTTTTAACTCGTTTAATATGATTAAACACGATGTCTTTAAGGTCAGCCTTTTACAATTGTCCACGTCATTTGTCCGGAAGTGGTTCTGTCTTATATGGTTCAACCATAGGATTACTGTTTTCAGTCATTCTAACTTCACCTGATTTTCATTCCTCCTCGAACCAGGTCTCCCTTGGAGGACACGGGTTCGGTAGATGCAATCGCACCAATGAAACTCATAGGCTCCTATTCCACGATTATATGCGATGTTTCTAATGTGGTTGCATAGTTATCTTGGTATTTAAATTGCATCTGGTCCCATTAAACAAGCGAGGATTTGAACCGTTTTAGCCTACGTCGTGAGGGCATCACTACGTTTGATAAAGCTGCTGAAAGTATTGCCTGTGGAAACCGTGTTTCGCCAACTCTGTATTGAGGCGGGGAATGTGGCTTTGTCGTTTAAAAAGACGATTTTTGCCTGTCTGTATTTTTATCGTGAGCCCTATGAGTTTGTTTGACCTCATAGGTTATCTCAATGGGCGAACCCTCCCCACGCGAGAATGTGTTTAAGTACATCATTTCTAAGTTTTTTCTTGTTTTCTTCATCACCATGATCTAATTATAGGTATATGTCCATCTTCGTAAGATTCCACTGGCGATTGGAAATACATGCCAATTGAAATTAGGTCGTTAACTACTCTATATGCATTCAAGCGAAGACTGCACATTTATCCTAACACTGATTCTATTAACCTTTTATTTTCCTCATCTTTTCCCAGTAGCTTTCCCCATGACTCGGAGAAAGGACCATCGGGAATTTAAGTGACCCTCTTGAAACTATATTTTCGCTACCTCGAGTCGCCCATAAACTATGATGTCTCTTTATATCACCAGTTATCCAAACTATGACGTCATTCGGACGTACACATTCGGTAGTCCACAGTCTAAAATGCTACCGTTTCTTTGGATACTTACCATAATCAGAATTTAATTCTGGATCCTAAGATGCTAAGGACTTAAGTTCCTTGACGCATTTTCGTGAGATTTTGTTTCATACGCCTAAGTGAGCAAAAACGAATCACCTCGACGTTTCAATATCTCATTATGAACTGCTACTTCAGTATTACCCTACTTTACCAACTGACCATTTTTTCCTCATCGGTTTTTTCTCCTACCTTCTATTCAAAAATGAAGGCTTATTGAACTCTGCTTTCATTTTTATGGTAGGAGTTTTTTTTCACTGCCTATTTTTTTCTAGTTCACCATGTATTTTAAAACATCGCTAACTGTTGACATAGCAGGACAAGTTATGTTTTTGTACATTTTGTCTGCACACATTGTCATAACTTTATTTCGTTACAAATGTTTGCTTAGACAGTGCCTTGCCGGTGCTAACCAAATATAAATTCTAAATTCTAAATATTATTTCTTCGTGACTGCATCTCCTGGTCAATAAGCTCCTCGCACCCCTTATACCAGCGTGAAAATAGGTGTGTATGTTTAAATAAATATATAAATTGTATATTAAGGCCCAGAGGGCCACATCATTACAAAATTAGTACCATGGTTTAAATAAATACAAAGTGGATAATTGCTGCACTATGTGAGCAGCCATATGAACAGCAGAAATGAGTAGTATGGTTAACATATCCGATTCAAAAAGATTTGCCATTTTTTAAACAAAAGTCAACAATCTTTGGCATATACGGTGAACTGGAAAAGAAGCAGTAAAATAACTCCTAGGGTTAAATCGGAGGCGGAGTTCGGCGAGCCGCCAATTTAAAAAAAACAATAGGAGAAAAAAACTGCTTTACTAAAAATTAATAGCTAAATGCAATGGGATAGTATTATGATATTGCTGACTACGTATGAGGGTTCGGGACGCTCCTTGAGATATAATATAGCAGTCAGAGCTACTGTTTATAAACACCAGTGGAGGTGAGAGACGACGAACTCATCGTAGACAACATGGTCGAAACGAAGAGGGTACAGTAGAGGTCACGAGATCATCATCGGGATGCGACCTTGCTCACTGCATAGTCCATAATATAGCAGTCAGAGCTACTGCTAATAAACACCAGTGGAGGTGAGACTATCGTCAGAGTTACAAATTCGGAGGTAAGTATGAAGGTTGTCAAGAGTTGGCAATGCTAGTTTAAAAGGAGGGGAAGAAAAAGTAAATGCAAAGATTGACTCTGCAGAGGATGATGGAAATATAATAAGAGACCAATATAATATCAAGGGAGCTGCCTCAAATACCAGGAGGACCCTTTTCAAAATCCAAAAGTTGCGAGTTTGTGAAGGAAACAGACAGTAAGGACCTTTTATCTTCCGAAGTTAAATGTTTGCGTAATTTGGTTTTGAAAATAGCTAATATAGACGACAACCTAATTTGCAGTGGTAGATTATTCCATACGAAAGCATATTTGGAGGTAAAAAACTGAGACCGGTTAGTTGTGGAGCTAAGGGGTGGTGAAATGATCATGGAGGAATAACGAGTGGCATAGGGTCGATTTACTGGATTGAGAGCGTTAATTCGTGGGAGATTTGGGTTAGAGTTAACGCGAAACAGGAAGCAGAGACCGGCTTCGAGTCTTCTCACCCACAGAAATTTAATGTTTGCTAACTGGCATCAATCCGTATAAGAGATACTGGATCCAGGAAGAGTAAATAGTCTTCGAGTAAAAACCCTCTGAACTTTTTCAATCTAACTGTGGTCAGAGGCGTTCATCAGCCCAGACAGGGGACAGCAGTATTCTCGAATAGGAAGAACAAACATGCGGTATAGGCTTAACTTTATTTCCGGAAGGAAGAAATTATGTGATATAAAACCACATATCTGTGCAGCCTTTGCAGAAATTCGATCTGAATGAGGCGATAATGCTAGCTTATTCGTGTAACTTAGACCTAAGTATTTTATGGTTGATCGTTCTAAAATCGTACTATTTTGAAATACTAGGGGTCCAGGAAGCTTTTCGGGGACAAAACACCTGAAACTGCTCTTGGATGGAGAAAATTCCATCTGCCAAGTACAGCTCCAATTTGAGAGCATAAGAAAATCAGTGTTGATTTTGTCAACGCAACTATTAACAGTGTCTTTAGAAAAGGAATAAATGCACTTGAGATCGTTAGCATCAACGAAATTTTGTGAATTTGTGAGTAAAGTTGAAATTTCGTTTATGTACAGAATGAAGAGAACGGGACCTAGAACCGTGCCTTGAAAAACGCCACTCGTGATCGGCTGAGGCCTCGAATAGCTATTACCTACTAAAGACCTTCTGGCTGTGGTTAGACAAGTAGGAACCAATGAAGTCAAGGAGAGGAGGCCGGATGCCGAGGGCTTCCAGTTTCACTAGAAGACGTTTGTGCGGTACCTTGTCAAAGGCTTTGCTCAGGTCAAAGTAGATCACAACCACTGACTGTTGCTCGTTACGAAGGGGAGTGACGAGGTAAAGAAAAGCTAAGTGACGCACTTCGCATGATCTCCCAGGTAGAAAACCATATTGTGAGTCGCTTAAGAGCTTATGGTCTAGGCAAAAGTCGAGAATTTGATTAAAAATATTTTTTGAAGAAGTGTTGCTAGAGCATGGGAGTTTTGAACGCCTCGATAATTATTTACCTCCGAACGAGATCCCGACTTGAAGACAGGAAGAGTAATAGATGTCTTTCATGAATCAGGAAAGAATCCGTTTAGAAGATCAACTGAGAATATATGGCTACCCAATCGGGGGAAGCTCGGCACTCATAACTGAGATTGGAATACCGTCAGTTCCTGAAGAGTGCGAGATTTTAGACGAATTATTTGCTTACGAATTAGTTCTTAGGAAAAATCAATAGTGCTGGTAGCATTCAATGAGGATGCCTGAAACGTCGGAACCGGTTCAGATTCCATCGTATGATGATTTGCAAAGAACGCACTAAATAGTTCTGCCTTGTCAGAGTCTTCGAAAACAAAGTTCTTGTCTTCGTTTAGTAATGGAGGAATTTCCTAACCTCATTTAGAGGAGGATCGACGGCGGAACAGTTGAGCAACAGATTTTGCAGAGTTTGGCTCACTGAGTGCGCAACATTCCCTCTGTCTGTCACGTGCAAGACGAATCTTAGAGGCTAATTCAAAAATCTCTGCGATCCTTAGATGTACAGATAACGAACTAGTATATTGATCTTTCAACTGCTTCCTCAAATTCTTTAGTCGTGGCAAAAGAAAGTAAGGAACGGTGGACTCCGAGACGTAGGGCTTGACTATTTTGCTAAGCTCAAGCTCCAGGATGTTATTTGAAACAACTGACATGAATTAACAAAGAGATGCTGCGTCGTTCCTGGAGGAGAGAGGCTGCCAGTCCAATGAGTCCAAAAAGTTACTAATTAAGCTCATATCTGCGAGGTCAAAAGCATGATAGGTACGAATGGCGTTAGCTTTTTTCGATGAAACAATCGGAAGGCAACAGTGAATTAGTGTATGGTCACTTTTGAAGAGGCCCTGCTTAAAATCAACGAAGAGGGGAGCAATGCTGTTTGTGAAAATCAGGTTTAAAATATGCTTGTCTCTCGTTGAAGAACGGACAAGATGGGACCAATAAGAAAAATTAATGGTATCGAGGAAAGGTTGAAATCTGGGTGGACAAAAGTTTGAAATCCAGTCAATTTTAGGAAACGTAAAATCCCCAGTTATTATTTTAATGTTAAAATTGGACTCCGAAATCAATTTAAAAATTTCACAAAGTTTTGCATCATCATCGGATGATGAATTAGGTGGGTAGTAAATACATCCGAGAATAGCCTTTTGCCAGGGCGACAGGATAATGGATGCGAAGCAGTAATTACCAGAGAATGGCGTAACGTCTAGATCAAACGGGAAGTGCTTAAATGAAGCTTTAATATAGAAAAGACAACCACCACCACGCTTACTACTGCAGTCTTGACGGTAGAGATCGTACTGGGCTATGACAAGCTAAGATTCCGAAATTAAGGGATTGGTCCAAGATTCAGTTACACATAAAACATCGGGCATTAACTCGAAAGCAATGGCTCTCAGTTAGGTCATCTTATTTAAAAAAGATCTATCATTAAGTAATATGACATCTAGCGTAGTTCGAGTATCCAAACTAGGGTTATCGTTACTTATAAAAAAGGAAGACTTCGTGTTGGGGAAGTAAACTTTAGATAGGAAGGCGCTGGCGGAAAATAAAATGGCTGCTGTCTACAATTAGCTAAGCTGTTACTGCTAACTAAATTAGGATTATTGTAGAGAAACATATTTGGGTGGTATCCATTGAGAGGAAGACTATTTGCTGCGTTAGCGAAAATAGGAGGCTTTAAAATAGGATTTTGAGGAATACTGGAATAATATGGGGGAGAATAAGATTTTAAAACGGAACAAATTTTTTGGAAAACTGGTACCGTAAGGGGTAGGGTTAAATAATGGGGCAGCATGAAAAGTTGATTCGTTGGGATAATTGCTAAGGAAATTTGGGGTATGTATGGAAGATGCTGGAGAGTTAGGAGGTTTTCCAACTTAAATAACGTTTTTCTTTTTGGAACTTAAGTTTGGAGCATACTTTTACTTGCCCTTTGAATAGTTGGACTACGTTTTGCAGTCTACGTTACTCTAAGAAAGTCAAGAATTATTTGTCAGCATTGAAACTAGCAACGTGGCATGTTCGCCACTATTGAAACTGTTGAATCTTTGTGCATGTGCAGCTCCTCGTTGCATTATATCACACAAACACATGTAAATTCGCTCAGACGTTTTTGAAAAATTGAACATCTCTGTCCCCATGTGCTTGATTTTGAACACGCTTATCGCACTGCAAGAGATCTCTAGTGGAATATTGTTTTGTTTAAAATTCATTTCATGTATTGCTCATTGCAATCGAAACTGTTTATAGTTATCAGATTGCGCTTGGGATCTAGATGAGGTAGTGAGTGCTTTTTGTTGGCGTTGGCGGTTATTCGGTTTAACTCAGTGAGTCCGAATTTACTTCTTCGTGTACATTCTCATTGAGGGCCAGCCTGGGATGTTGATGTTGGGCAAGATATCGTCATTGTGTGGGTAGTTCACGTGAACTTGGGATAGGCCAAAAGAGTTGCGACGGCTGATGAGACGATACAAATGCTAGTTATAAACAGTGAATAGAGGCTGTTTTATTTTTTTATTAGAATTAGAGTTAATAAACTTGGGAGCTTGAAAAGTTTTTATTAAGAATTAAGAATTTATATTTGGTTGGCACCGGGAAGGCACTGTCTAAGCAAACATAAGTAACGCAAATAAAGTTATGACAATGTGTGTAGATAAAATGTACAAATACATAACTTGTCCTGCTACGTCAACAGTTAGCAATGTTTTAAAATTAATGGTGAACTAGAAAAAAGGCACTGAAACTCAAATTACTAA